>JASCZW010010714.1:0-35206 GCA_034211315.2 Aedes japonicus | reverse complement strand
CATTTGAAATTTGGTGTATTTCCACACTTCACTTATTTCTTATATTCCAATATGGCGATATGCCATATTGCCAAAAAGTCAATTTATCTTCGCAGTGGCTACTATAAAGCTATTTGGTGATTTAGTGACTTTCCTCAATGCCAATTTGCCGTTTAATGCATTTACTGGAGGCAAAATGGATTTTAAATGCTTTTCAACTCCATACTAAGATAATTTGAATGAGTCCTAAACGGCATTTTGATACTTTACTAGTTCATGAAGTCAAAATAAAACCCTTGTAGAACGGATCTTAGGAGACAAGGTTTTAAGATCGCTGTAAAGAAGCTGTTTAGGTTCTCATAAACTTGACTAAAATGTGAAACCTATTGGCACCTTTTACTGTCTATAATGAAACCAAATTGATTTCTTGTAGCTTTCATAAAACTTTAATTAAACTTAATAATGCTGGATGGATTTGGAAATGTTACATGGGATGTCGTGACCAGTAAATAATGGCCATAGTGATAACAAAAGAAACGGTAAAATACCGAAAACATGCTGACGGTTTCTGTATTAAAATGAGCACGGAAGGTAAGGTAATGCCTGAGGTACTTAATGGTGTTGGCCTACGAGATGTTCTCGAATTACTTTCTGATGAAGTTTATTGCCAGACATAACCTCCAAAAATCATTAATCGCCCCTAACAGGAAGAAACCCAAGCTTCGTCCTCCTAACTACCGTCTCCTCGACTGACATTTAACCCAAACTTCAAACCTCGAACCCCATCATCTCCCGGGGAAATCATATCCGCATGTCAATTACGACTGACATGACCACGACGACGACGACTCCGGTGCATCACTCGAAGATGCATCTTTTCCTACCCACATTTCATCTTCAGTTGAAAGCCTTTCCAAGTCACTACCAGCCGCCATCGACCATGGCCGGGGTTAATCTCTCCACTCGCCACCCCGCTAATTCACTTTCTTCCTCCAATGGACTGTGAATGGTTGGCATGGCCAGCCACGAACCAACAGGCCGGATTACAGCAAACTAAATCCATCAAAAAAGTGACTTTGTTACATTGAGTGCTTTCGTTCCTCCTGCCTTGCTATTTCCCTCCCATCGTGCAGTCATTATTAATGCACTCCTCTCTAGCTGATTGTTTTTCCTAAGTCATAAAATTGCGCCACTTCCAGCAGCTACAGCAGCAGCCCTTTTGTATACGTCCATCATTCGCCCATTACTACGGATTAACCCGACGAGAGATGGCTGCACCGAGCCTTCGTTCAATGAAAGTACCTGTAAGAAGCACACCACCAACGTCATCATCATCATCATCATCATCATCATCATCATCATCGTAGGTTGCAACATAATTACCCACCAGAAATGCAAGTAAGCATTACCATTTGCCACTGTGGCACTTTGGATGAGATGACGACAACGGCGCTGATGGAACTATTTGGAGGAATTAAGCAATGGCCAAGCAAACACATACGAGCCCGCTCTGATCGCGCGGGAAGCAACAGCAGAGAAAGAAAGTTTGTGTATTCCACTTGCTTCCCTTGATTTTAATGGGGCATATGTTTTACCCCACGATCACCTCCAACTACACACCACACCTGTCCTGTTTCGCTAGGAACGCAAACACCGGCCTCGGAACTCAGGTGCTTCTGTCGTGGGCACATACGAGAGTGTATCGGATTCGGCTTAGCTCAGCGCGCTCGGTTCGGAGAGTTTGTTTTCCCCCTTTTCCTGCGTCTTTTCTATTAACCTAAATGGTCTCCCCGTAGCGGAATTCGAGTCTAATTAGAGACGAAATTACCGGCCGTTGCTAATGTGAGGCCAATTTTCTGTGCTCAAATCTGCTGTTTAAGTTTATGAATGGGTTAGCTTTTGCTCGAAACCCCTTATGTTGCTGTCAGCCCAACCCTGTTCTGGCATCACTTCAACTCGGTACGAATAACTGAACAGGCGGGTGAATGCCGTCATAAATCCAAATCGCACGCTTCGCTAATCCTCCAACTCAAAAATAATCTGCGTTCCTTGCATTGTGCTGTGTTCGAAAATTTCAAGTTCAAGATCCTCTCTCATACGCGTGCTGCCAGCTCGTCTCAGACATCCTCTCGAACACCACCAACGGCGAATGAGGGACATATTCCCAGTGGGTGATTCCTCCGGATGACGAAATTTGAAACCGTTAACGAGTCCTACCGAGGGGAATCGTAAAACAATTTCACTAAAGCATGGGGAAGATGAAACGAAGTTCCATCCCTTCTTATTTTTCCATTCGAAACTAGAATCAAAACACGAAACAATGCAGGGAGGGGTTGATTTATAACTGCGTCAAAATTTAATAGGATGTGAGTCATCGGTTGAAGTACCGACACGTGGGGAAATGGCAAGTACAGCCGGATTTCCCGACGCTCCGATCGAGGGAGGACACAAAAGGGATTAAACCACTCAACGCCGAACACCGGAATCCTTTCAATTAACGACGACGCCGAAGGGCGCCTTCGACGGTGTAACCTTAAACCCCGAGCCGAGGGGCAAAAATTAGAGAATTCGTTCCGATAAATCAAGCCCGCTCGATTTAATTGCAGCGTATCACTTTCATCTGGGCCTGGCAAAGTGCGGCTTGCAACTTGCTGCACTTCCTGCTTAACCTCTTTCTCCCCGTATTTTCATATCTAAACGAAAACAGTAATCGTTTTATACTCGAGCCACACACAAAAAAAAACGAAAAAAGCACGACGGTGCCCTTTTGCTCCACGGACTCTCCTCTCGCTTAGACCTTTTTTTTTCCTCCTAATAAACAAGATCACGAAACTCCATCAAACTAATTAACTCCGCGCGCACGGTGGTACTCTACTCCAGACTGCTATCTGTTTGCCGTTTGATATGAGTGCGCCTCTTTGTTGACCACACCACCAAAGAGCCGCCGACTTTTAGTTACGTCACGAACTTAACATTAGTACTTTGTGGGAACGATTGCAACGATGAGGAGGACGATGGCGTGGATGGCGAGGATGACGCGTGCGGAGGGAAATTATGATTTGAGGAGGAAATGGAACTTTATGGGCTCAATAGATGGGACCGAGAGCGGCATAGGTTCACGTGGAAAAAAAGGTTAACGTTGACTTCGCGAGTCTTATTCGAGCATTGAATCAGCATATCAGATTCATCTAGCAATCTAACGATTGAATAAAATCTCTTACTTTTCTCTTAATGGCATTCATGAGAATTGTGAAAACTTTAGGACCGATAAGTTTTTGTACATTGACCCATGCTTTCATTCATTCTTGACTGTCTTAGGATTTTTGCGTAACTCCTGCTTCACAATAGTCCAATATTTTTCGACTGGTCTCAGTCTAGGGTGTTTGGAGGATTAGTGTCCGTTGGGACCAAGTCGACCTTATTTACCTCATACCATTCCAGCACCTGCACGCTAAGAAAAAAGTATCGAGCGGAGCAGTTAAGTGTGGGAAGCCAATTTTGGGTATAGTCATGTTTACCTACCGATGGGTACAAGTTACTTACTTTTGGGTAAAATTTTACCCAGAACTAAGTTGTTTAAACCCAACGGTAGGTAAACATGATTATACCCAAAAATGGCTTCCCACACTTAACTGCTCCGCTGGGTACTTTTTTCTTAGCGTGTGTTTTGATAAGTAGCAATCGTCTACTGCAGTGTAGAACTGCTGTCCTGGAATCTTCTGAAAGTCTGCCTTTATGTAGATTTCATCATGCATTACTCAAGAGTTGATTCAACAAAACTGATTGTTTATTTCCCAATAACAGAGTTATAGCTACACAGGATTCAGTTGATTAAGATGTTAATCCTTCTTTCTGTAAAATTCTTGAACTTTCACGGAAACCCGCCATCAGGTCCCGTACGATGTCCTCAGATACGCCCGGTGTGACGATTCTCCATCTACTCTTGATTTTATTCGTACAAGTTGCTTTCTTCTTAGTTTCGAAGAGTTTCCGCTTAACTAGAGCCCAATACTTCTCTTTTGGGCGATTTTCTGGATAGGTCCAATAGGCTGTAGATCCAATAGACTGTTTTTGGCACGTATTTGACTTTTTGTACCTTACACCATTCAAGGACAGATTTCGCATAGTGACAAGAGGCCAAATCAGACCAAAAAGGGGCTGGAGAGTCGTGGCTTCTGATAAACGGTAGCAACCGCTTTTGCAGACTTTTTTCGTACACATTCGATTTTAGAGCACAACTACATATGGCCTGACAAATGTAATACTTCTTCGGGAATTTGGACACCTTCTTTATCCGGAAATGCTCGGCAACGGTGTTCATTTGTATTGCGCTTTGAGTACGCATGTTTCATCGTCCATTATGATACAAGAAAATGTTACAATAAATTGGTGTGAAGCTCCTCAGTACGACTTTTAGCGGTGAAATATTGCTTTTCATGACGGTTTGGCACATTTTTCACTTTGTTCACGTACAGCCCTTGCCTCTGATTTACTTTTTGTACGTATGATTTTGACATCCCAAATTTGCGAGCCACGTTTTGCACAGAATGATTGGGATTTTTTTCCAATAATGATTTCCTATTCATCTGTCTGGAGCATAATTTTTGATATGTTCCACTTCCAACCTTCCGATCCACAGCCAAACGCTGTAGTTTTAGTTTCTTGGCAAGATCGCGTACCGATAAATTCGACTTTTGCCGACGCCATTTTACTGAATGTTACAAGAATGTAAACATGTTATACGAAATACGGTGAAGAGTTTCAGCTGTCAAATTAGTGAAACGTTTCAGCGATACGTGAAATAATTCAAAATCTGCACTGAAAGAAAAGTGTTAAATTTTACGTCTGCATTGAAAGAAAAGTGTTAAAATTAATGTGGACAGCTTGCATTGCCGCGATTTTTCTGCCACATTCTGCTGGTCGTTAAGATTTTGTGCCTTCTGGACTTTGAACGAACGTGGTTCATCCCGGTTCTTGACTTTGTGCTCACAAATTTTGATCAAGGTTAGCTTGTCGGCAATGTTCCGGATAGTAGCGTTTGGATTTCACCTGGAAGCTTCAACTACCCTTCTGTCGTCTTCAGTGCTCTTGTGAGGTTTTTTTTCCACTTCCTTTTATTTTTTTTTTAACTCTTTATTTATTCCAAATTTTACATTCATACATTATCCTAGGTGATCCTGCTAAGTAATTAACATTTCAACCTTATATGCTATCATTAATATCTAATTGTGTTAATATTATTTTTACTTGTCTATTCAGAATTTTAACAGGGTTTATTTTGCCTGCATGTCAGAATTACAGTTGATTTCTTAAAACTAGTTCTTATCTATAGAGAGAATTGATCATTGCAATTGAAGATTGCAATGATTTTTGTCTAAAATTATGAATTATTTTGTTTGACATTTCTTCTAGAGTCTCAACGTTTGAAATTCTATGTAATTCAATAGTACTGAACCAGGGTGGCAGCTTCAAAATCATTTTCAGAACTTTTTTCCTAGTTGCGCAACAACTAGACCATATTGGCACAGCATAAAGCATGGCCGGTCTAAAAATTTGTTTGAATATTAGAAGTTTGTTCTTTAAACAAAGTTTGGCTTTTCTGTTTATGAGAGGATACAAACATCTTATGTACTTATTACATTTGGCTTGAATGCCCTCAATGTGATCTTTAAAAGTTAATTTTTGATCAAGTATCAGTCCAAGATATTTTACTTGACTCTGACCAAGAAATTGGAACTCCGTTCATAGTGACTATATGACTATTACTTGGTTTCAAAAATGCAGCTCTAGGCTTGTGTGGGAATATTATAAGTTGAGTTTTGGAAGCATTAGGAGAAATCTTCCATTTTTGAAAATAATCTGTAAAAATATCCAAGCTTTTTTGTAGCCTCCTGGATATAACACGAAAACTTTTTCCTTTAGCGGAAATGCCTGTGTCATCAGCAAAGCAAGATTTTTGACACCCCTGAGGTAAATCAGGGAAATCTGAAGTGAAAATGTTATATAGTATTGGCCCAAGTATGCTACCTTGAGGAACACCAGCTCTAATGGGCAATTGAACAGATTTAGAGTTCTGATTATTTACTTGCAAAGTTCTATCAGCTAAGTAGTTTTGAACTAATTTCATGATATAAAGCGAAAATTAAACTTTTTCAGTTTCGCAATCAAACCTTCATGCCAAACACTGTCGAATGCTTTTTCTATGTCTAGAAGAGCAACTCCAGTGGAGCAGCCTTCAGCTTTGTTTGAACGAATTAAATTTGTTACTCTCAAAAGTTGATGCGTAGTTGAATGCCCATGGCGAAAACCAAACTGTTCATCAGCAAAAATTGAGTTTGAATTGATATGAAGCATCATTCTATTCAAAATTATTTTTTCAAAAAGCTTACTTATTGAAGAAAGCAAACTGATCGGTCGGTAGCTAGAAGCTTCAGCCGGATTTTTGTCTGGCTTCAAAATTGGTACGACTTTTGCATTTTTCCATTTATCTGGAAAGTATGCTAGATGAAAACATCTGTTAAATAGTTTTACCAAGAAAGACAAAGTACTCTCAGGGAGTTTTTTGATGAGGATATAGAAAATTCCATCATCACCTGGTGCTTTCATATTTTGAAATTTTTTAGTTATAGTTCTTACTTCATCCAAATCGGTTCCCAAGAATCATCAAAAATATTTTCTTGACAGAAAATATTCAGATACTCCTGAGACCGATTCCTCAATAGTACTAGTGAGTCCCAAACTGAAATTATGGGAGCTCTCAAACTGCTTAACAAGTTTTTGAGCAAAATTTAATCACCTTCCTTAGTGCTGGTATGGGCTTTTGAGGTTTTTTCAAGATTTTAGAGAGTTTCCAGAAAGGTTTGGAACTCGGATCTAATTTGACACATTATTTTCAAAATTTTTGCTCCTCAGGCAGAGAAGCGTTTTTAATTTGCTTTTGTAAATCTCGCCATATCACTTTCATAACGGGATCACGTGTTCATTGATATTGACGCCTACGTACATTTTTCAGGCGAATCAAGAGCTGAAGATCGTCATCAATTATAACTGAATCGAATTTAACCTCGCATTTTGGCACTGAAGCTGCTCTTGCTCTAACTATTGAAACAGCCAGAGATTCAAGAGCATTATTAATTTCATTTCTTGTTTGCAATGGAACATTAGGATCAAAGTTGTATTCCATAAATGTTTGATATTGATCCCAATCAGCTCTATGGTAGTTATTTATTTCGTAAACATGGATTAGTAGTCTGCCATGCCTCTACGGTTAAAGGTTTCAGAGATTCCTTAATTTCTCGACCACCGACCCGCAGCTGTGGGAGGTAACTCTGAATAAATAAAACTCGGTCAAAAAAATGAAACTCGAAATCATATTAATATGATTAATGAAACGTGAATCAACACATACAAATGAAATACAAGTAATCCAGTAATTATTTTGTTACGTGAAAACTTAAATTACCGAGGGCAACATCAACTACTTTAAAAATATCTAATCAATCGCAAGCAAAAGTTCATAAAATCTACAAAAAAAACAAAATAACAATGAAAATTTAGCAAACTATTTGGACATATGCGATCAATTGAATTTTGCCACCAGTAGTGCATTTGAAGACTATTATTCAAAAACAGAGCTTGAAAAAAGTCTTATCCAAGGAAATTCTTTAATTACGTAAAAACCAAATTAAAATCCAACAATTTTCCCTCCAAAAAGGCATCTTGACGGAAATGTTGGGAATAGCTCGGAAGAATATCGTAACCTAATTGCAATTTTTTTCCAATAAATCTATACAACATTTTCTGAAGAAGATCGCGACTGCGATTACTTTGCATTTTATCCAGAATTGTCACGG
This sequence comes from Aedes japonicus, assembly GCA_034211315.2. Taxonomy (NCBI): domain Eukaryota; kingdom Metazoa; phylum Arthropoda; class Insecta; order Diptera; family Culicidae; genus Aedes; species Aedes japonicus. The sequence goes on along the minus strand of JASCZW010010714.1, from coordinate 27,374 downwards.
GACATTGGCGTCAACCAGCTTCAAGTGCAGGATATTTTACAGGCTCTAAACAATTTAGACGCTTCGAAAGGTCCTGGACCAGACGGAATTTCTCCAGTATTTATGAAAAGTCGAGCAATAGAACTAACGGCTCCACTGTTTTGGATTTTTAATGTCATTGAAGTCTGGAAACTTCCCAAATATATGGAAAAACGCATTTTTAGTCCCTATCTTTAAATCTGGTAATTATCGTGGTATAGCCATTATCTCATGCATTCCAAAACTTTTCGAGTCAACGAAAAATTATTTCAACATATAAAAAATAGAATATCTGACAAGCAACGCGGCTTCTTTAAAGGTCGTTCGACCTCAACAAATTTGCTTGAATTCATAGACTATTCATTAAATTCGATGGATAATGGATACCATGTAGAAGCTCACTTTATCAAGGCATTTGACCACATTGACATACCAATGTTACTCTTTAAATTGCAAAAGATGGGAATTGAGGAAATGGCTTGAATCATACTTAACGAATCGCCTACAAATAATAAAACTTAATGGAAAGAAATCGAATTCTATTCAAGTCACTTCAAGGATCTCATTTAGGACCTCTTCTTTTTATTCTGTACATAAACTTTTCCTTCATTCTCAAAAAATTAATGTTCTAACTTATACCGACGACATGAAGCTCTTTCTGGAGATTAGGAATGAAGAAGACATCAATATATTCCGGAATGAAATACAATTATTCTACAAATGGCGTAAAAAAGCCTATTGGAATTGAATGTAAAAAAATGCATCCTGAAGAATCTCTTATATGCCGACGCTGAATGGTTTTATATTCCGGACATTCCTCATCACTTTCTGTGTCAAATCATAATTCGACTATCATGGTAAGTTTAAACCGGTCTTAGTTGAAAACTGATAGCACTAAATAAACAGAAAATAAAACAAACTAATCGGTTAACTATGCAAATAAAATGCATATTCTAATTCTTTATTGGCTATGTTGCGGTGATGCACACTTATACTTTCAATTTTTTGCACATCGTGGTTCTCAAAAGTTGCTTTTTTCCTTAGGGGAAATGGTTTTTCCTGGTACAAGAGTGAAATAGAATCGTTCTTTATATACAGCAGCATGACTGGGTGGGCAATGTTCCTGTTAAAAATGATCGTTTGCCGGTGATTTTTCCGTCGAACATTTCTCGTACACTTCAACAATTATTTTGCTTCTATGCACTTAATTTCTGATGATCCAAAATTGGGTTTCAAAGGCCAAAAGAAATCGATGTGCTTCGAATCTGTGTGGTAAGAAAAATCAAGAATGTTTCATATCAACCGCAAAATCGTATCAAGCTGCTTACCTTTATTCCAGTAGGTGGACTTTGTTAGCCTAAAAGTAGTGTTCTGAGAATATAATCCATTCCATCACTAGAAACTTATTTTTAGAACTTTAATTGAATTAAATATTAAAAAATCTAAACCAAAATAAAGTAAACAAGAGCACAGTCATTAAAACTAAAGGGCCTATGCTGGTATCGCTATTTTACATTGTTGAATTTTCATCACTGCATGTGTTTAAATCGATTAATCTGATTGCCATATTATCATAAAAATTCACAACAATTTTATGTTCTCTGATTATTAGGTAAAAACTTTACTAAAGTACCAACATAATGAAATAATAAATATGCTTATTTATATTTGTCAGCAAAACCAACTTCATGCATGCGCCCATTTGGAAATTCTCTTTGGTTTGACATTTCAAGTAATGAACACAGCCTTGCTCACGGTTCATCTGTTCGTCACCATGAAATGAACGCGTCACTTCACCGTCACCCGACTCTCGGAATTGGGTGAGAATTGTCATGTGACACCGAAGTGACAAATCTCACTTGTATCGACGTGACTGTCGGAATAACCACCAATATCATTTAGCAGAAAAAGAACATCATCAAACATTACAATTGCATTAGGAAATCAGAATGTAAATGTGAAAGAGTTAGGGATTTAGGAATTATCTTAGATTCCAAATTAATATTCATTGACCATTACAACACAATAATTCACAGGGCAAATAATACGTTTGGCTTCATCAAGCGATTTTGCTATAACTTTCAGGACCCCTATACAATTAAAACACTTTATGTTGCCTATGTGAGGTCAATACTGGAATATTGCAGCATTGTATGGTCGCCTTTTTCAACCACGCACGAAGGAAGAATAGAATCAGTACAAAAGCAATTATTTATATATGCCCTTCGTAAACTAGGTTGGACTTCATTCCCCATTTTCTTCCGCCGTGAATATGGAATAATTTCATTTGTAAACGATATTGTTTCGCAGCGTATTTACTCAGCAGTACTCTTGTCAAAATTAAATTTCTTTTTAAACTCGACAACTAAGAAATCGAAATCTATTTTCCATAAACCGTCATCGCACAAATTATGCCAAATTTGGGCCACTAAATCGAATGATGGCATCTTACAATCAATATTGCGAAACCATTGACTTTACAATGTCTAGGCATAAACTTAAAAAATATTTTAACACCATTCGGAGTCACAACTCCTAGGAAGAAATAATAGAAAAGCATTACTTAGTTTTTATTTGTTTTCCCATACTTCTAAGCCAAAAATATAACTTAACTTTACTTGTAGAAGAAAATACTTTAACTTTATATGTACTAGTCTACGTTCGGATTTTGTACATAGAACAAACGTCTCGTATATTGTATGATACATTCATATTGCTTTTTGTCTGGTGAAATGCTATCATTTCATCTCTTTGTATAATGCACGAAATGAATTTCGTGTATAGAAGCCAATCGCTGTTTCTCTTTTAACGTACTCATGCATGATGGTGTTGCTGTTGAAATGATCGGGAATAATTTATTTACCCAAAAATAAAAATTAAAGCAGTATCGACTTAAAATCTGTGTTTACGTTACCTGGTAGTTCTTATGTTTGTTTGAAATTTCTGTTCTGCCTCCCCTTCCCTTTCCATCAAGAGTGAAAAAAAATTCTGCCTCCAAAAACCTCCTCATGCCAAATTTGGTTCCATTTGCTGGATTTGTTATTGAGTTATGCAGAATTTGGTGTTTCTTTTGTAAGTGAACCCCTTTTATGATAGTGAAGGGTCTAGTCATCATGCCTCCAAAAACCTCTAGATACCAAATTTGGTTCCATTTGCTTGACTAGTTCTTGAGTTATGCAGAAATTTGTGTTCTATTTGCTTGGGAGCTTTCCCATTCTAGACCGTCGAAAGACGTCTCGAACCATCATAAGAACATTTTCCGGCCCCATATAGAACGACAGGACTTCGATTAAAGCTAATCTCGTAATAAAAAGTTCTTAGATGAAGAGATGTCTTCAAATCAAGATCTGTTGAACATCATAGCTCAATGTAAAACCACGCCTAAACCTTATTGTAAGCTTTGCTAATTTGAAGAAAAGGTACTATTGTTAATCAGTATTCAACATGACATGTAGATTATATGAGTTCAGTATCTAATCAAGTATATAAACACGTTTAAATATGTCAGATCCATGATCACTCTCAAAGAATATTCTCTCTTTCTCTCTCTCTCTCGTCTCTCTCTCTCTCGAGCTCTCGTGCTCTTTCTCTAACATCTCAAGCTCTCTTTCTCTATGCTTTTTTCAGTTATAATTTTGTATAGCAACGATGTTGCTTGTGATAGTTCAAATATGTTGGCGAAGTGCACAACACACATTCATTGTTGAAGCTTATATCTCAAAACACGTTGAAGATACTCAAAACCGACGAAATTTTGCATTTAGGGTCACAAAATTACGTGTTTACTTATAGATGCATCTGTTTTGGTCGATAGTTGCTACCGTTCGACATTTTGCATGAGGCCCATTCGGCACCTCTAAACCTTAACGAAAAGATCTGAAATTATAGTATGTCATCTGATGGACCTAAAGATCATTTTCCACATGGGAAAACATGTGCCCGATTATTTTTTTCAAATAAGCCCCACCCTACTGCAGTATTTTGATTCATACCATTTCTGTATGATTTCTGCTTTCTCCTGTTCACTTCCTTATCCCATGACCACGAGCAACACCATTTCGCACATACATCGTGGGTCTGCGCTACAAAATATAGCTCTTTAAAAGCAGAAACAACTTGGCGACTACCTGTATCCTACATCACAATGAAAATTCAGCAATAGCTAAAGAACGGTATTTAACCCTTACCAATACAACTTTCGAGAAAAATTTCCAAAACAATCAAATAACCAAAGCAAATGTACTAAGTATTCATTACGTAACATATAACGGAGCAAGGAGAGGCCGTCAGGGCACCCAATTGAAACAATTTGAATAGGAAGCATGGGACTGCCTCCTCGCTATTGCTAATTTTGCGGAATGAGAACGGGCTCTTTGACCCCACCTATTGGGTTTATCATGTAAATCGAGGGCTCGATTCTAGTGCTGTGAGTGTGAACTTCCAGACCAGAAGGGTATAACATAAAAATAACAAAATTGTAACAAACCTTGTTACGACTAACTGGTTCTAATATAAATTTGTTTAACAAGTTTTCATCTGGATAATTGTAAAACATACTTATAACAAATTAGGATATAATGCCTTGGGACAGACAATCTGCGTTAAGAATAAATTGATTTGCTACATAGTAACAAAACTGTTACAAAGTTTGTTTTGTTTATGTTAAAACTATATCATAGTTTGCTATAATTTTGTTACCCCTAGAGGATTTTTAAAACAATTTCTGTTATTTTAACAACATCCGTGATCTAAATTTTAACAACCTCTGTTTTTATAACAGAGGTTGTTAAAATTTAGATCGCGTAACGTAACTGAATAACAAAACTTGAAATAATTTTGTTGTTCCCTTTTGGTCGGGTTGCTCCTGGACGGAGATCTTCTACAAAGCTCTTTGCTAAAATTTTGGAAATTATTCCTGATTTTCTTGGAAATTCACATCTAACAACCCAACCTAACCTTCCAGAAACATTTGGAATTTTTTTTTCTGAACTTAGTTACTTTCTTAACTTCTAATAATTCCCATCCTAAACTGTGACGAAAATTTGTCCAAAAGCTCCAAAAAGGAAAAGTTCTTTCCAGAATTTTTTTTGGAAAATCTTCTTAAATTTGTTGGAAATTTCTTCCTGAACTTCTGAGAAGTCCTGGTCTGAAGTTTGGGAATTTTTCTCCTTAAGTTCTTTGACGTTTGTTCCTGAACTTCTGAGAAATTCTTACTCAAACCTCTAAAAAGTACCCTCAATACTTTTAGAAAGTTTCGTTCTGTTCATTCGAGAAATCCTGATTCTGAAATTCTGAAAACCTCTCTCACTTCTGGGAAGTACCAACTAACCTTTTCGGAAGGTTCTTCCGGATCTTCTGGGAAGTCCTTTCCTGAACTTCAGAAAAGTTCTCTCCTGAACTTCTAAGACGTATCGTCCTGAGCTTTGTGGAAGTTTGTTTCTGAATTTTTGAGAAATTATTGGTAGTGCCCTCCCTGGTTAGTTTCTTCCTGAAATTCGGGGAAGCTTTTTTCTGAACTTCTAGAAGTTCCATCTAGAATTTTTGGGAGGAACTTCATAACCTCTGGAAAGTTCCAAAGTTCTAAGAAGTTCTGTTCCCTAAACTTCTTCCAAAAGCTAGATTAAGTACTCTCCTGATCTTTTGGAAAGTATGAACTTGAACTTCGGAGATCCCTCTTCTATAATTGGCCCCATAATGCCCTGGGAGGCACAATCTGCATAAAGAATATATTAATTCTAACAATATCTGATATGATTTTGCTACATCGTAATAAAACTGTTTTAGTGTTTTACTACATATGCGATCTAAATTCTGGAAACAACCTCTCGTATAAAAACTGAATAACAAAACTTGAAATACTTTCGTTATTTCCTTCTGGTCGGGAGCCTTATTTTGCTATCGCCGGAGACGTTCTTAGGACTCCAGGCATGATTTATAATGTCTTCTCCAATAAGTGTTTTTCAATTTTTCCTAGAAGATTCGTCTATATCATAGCGTAGAAATTCGTTCCAGTTTTAAAACGAACATTTCCAGCCCGAAATTATTCCGATTTCCTTTTAGCTCCTGGCATCAGCTATGATTTATTTTCTGGATGGCTTGGGAAGAAATTTTTATCTTTTTCTGAAGTTCTGCTCATTTGATTTTTCAAGGTGCGTCTACAGTACATTCGAATTCCTCCTGAACTACCTCAAACAAAACTTACTGAAAACTTCATAGTCTCTCAACAGATTCTGAGTGATTTGTTCCAGAAATCAACGTTACCTACTAATTAGCCGGTATCCTGCGAACTCGATAACGTATTCAACGTTTCTAAAGTAGTCCTTCTTTTGAATGTTTAGTGTTGGGTATGCTACACAACATATGTTGTAACGAAACCTGTAACGCTGATAGATCACCTTTTCGTGGTGCGTTATGGTGTTCCAGATCTGCCACTAAACATATTTGTTTTCTTAGTCAAAGGAACATATCCCAAGAAACAATTTAAGTTTCATTCCAGCCCTATAGCAATCCTCCCGAATTTGTCGATAAAACTACGTACACCTCCTTTATGCATGTTTAAAGACGAAATGTATACAAAGTGGCCCACTCTATAGACGGTTGTGAAAACAAATTAATACAACCTTTATAAATCCAAAAAGATTTGAAAATGTTCTAGTGAAAGATGTTATGACCACTTGAGATCCTTCATAAAACCTATTGGCTGCCATTAAAACCAGCATAGGGCCAAATGGCCACAGCTGTCAAACTTCACGGTGATATCGTGGTTGGTTTTTCTGTTGTTCTGACCATAATAAGATAATTCGAATAAAACGGTATTTCAAAACAGCATTTTACGAGTTCATAAACCTCATTAAATCTTTGATAGAAGTAAAAGGAACTTTAGAAGACAAGGCTTTAATATCGTTGCAAAGAAGCTGTGTAGGTTCTCATAAACTTGACTAAAATTAGAAACCTATTGGCATCTCTTACAGCCATAATAAAACCAAATCAATTCCTAGTGGCTTTCATAAAACTTAATAAAGCTGGATGGTTTTAGTGATATTACTTTTGATCTTAGTCCTTATTATATTTAATGTCTTGTAAAATATGACAATAATCGGAATGATTATAGTGTCAACAGCGCTCTATGAACGACATAATGCTTGCACGGCTGGTGAAGTTCTTCAAAATGAGTTAAGTTATATCATTCTAATGCACAAGGAACAATACAATAGCTTCTTATTTTTAATTCGAGAAAACTGCTTCAGAAGACTCAGAGCACATAAATAACACACTTTGCGGACTGAACTACTGAAAATATTGACGAAATTACGAAACTGCGTAACAAACAGACGAAAGCACGCAACATTCTCAAACTTGACTCCTTCCGAGTCATTTGCAACAGCGTATTCTTGGACGACATGCTCCGTGTACGGCTGGCAAAATGATTCGAAAAGATTTACGCAACGATATCATCGAAAGCCTGGCGTAGATGTATCTACTCTATTCAGAGTCCCGCCAGTAAACCATCATAAAAAAATCCCTTTGTGTAAAGATAGTTTGCAGACGAGTTTTCCTAGTTAGTTCAAAGCCCTAAACTCCACTTTGCAACAAAAACCACTTTCTCCGAAAGGGTGTATTCTGCTCCGTGATTGCATCCATATAGTCCTAGCATTCAACCGGGTACTATCCTTCGGCGGAACCAGTTCCTTTAAGCCTCGTGCCATTCGTCAGCAAAGATTAACAAGACAACAAAAGGTAGCTCCGTCAGAGCCCATCACAAACCGTCAAACGTCATCATCTCTGGCGTTCGACATTGGCGTCCAGTAGCAAATTCAAATTAACCTACATTCGCTTTTCCGCGAACCTGTGTATGGGAGTGCTCGCTTCTGTCTGGTTTGCCAAGTCCCGCAGCTGGGGGTCATTTCGAATCTAAAAGAAATTGGTTCCGTCTGTCTTGTTGGAGTTGGCGGCGTCATTTGATTTGTATTTTGTGCCAATGTTGTTATCATCCTTTTCCTAACTTGCAAACAATGGTTCAGAAAAATTGACGCGCGATTCGGCTTCTGTTTGTGTTGAGCTGTGTGTTTTCTGTTCAGTTTGTGTGTCCATTTCTTTTCCACATACCTTTTTATCATAAGAGGTCGATTAGGGCAGTCAATCTATCTCAATCGCCCTCTTCTTTCACTTCGCTCGACTCGGATCACAATCTGAAAGCCGTGAACGGTTTTTGATATACATTGATTTATGAATGATAATGGCAGCCATTAACGTATTAATGATCGGTCGTAAAGATCGCCGAGGGTTCGACCATGGGGGCCCGAGGGTCGTATCGAAAGCGATTAGTTCCATGCGGGGTTGACAAGGAGCGCCCGATTTGCAGATGTATTGCCGCCGTCGGCTGGCCTGGTTGGCTGATTGGAACATTCATTGGAAGTGAAATTCTGCCGAGCGATCCAGCGAAAGCGAATGTTGGATTTGATTCAATCGGATCAGAGGTAGTAGGGCTGGAATGGAATTTATTGTCTAGCTGGGTGGGAAAATAGGTTGCGTCTTGTGTGATTGACTTTCGGTTGGATGGTTTCCATGGGAATTCCAGGTGAAAAGCCTGGCGATGGTTACCCTGGGAGGTCTTCGAGACTATGGAGTTCTGCTCCAAGACTCGATACGAATGTACTATGGCATATTATCAAAGTTCAAGTGCAATGTCAGAGTTCTGGATGCGTGCGATACAATTTTCCATTTATGAACTTGATTAAGCCATTCGACTAAAGAGTGGGTGTCCTTCCAATTTCTCACTGACCATCTTCGGCCAAAATTGCTTCTCAGTAAATTTATGACTCGTTGAAGGCAGTCGCGATTAACGATCACACCATATGTATCCACCTAAACTGCGAAACTTATTGATGTTTTCTGAATGCAGCAGCAGAGAGGAGGAAAGTGAAGACAATTAATGAAAGTAAGCTCCAACAATGACTGACTGCGGCTCACACGACGACGGACGATCTGGTATGGTGGCTCTTTGCCTTTGCTAACCGTCCGCTGAAGCGCAAATCTCTTTCCGACTTCTCTTTGCGCCGCGTTTTCCGCCGCCAACTTTCAGCTTTAATTACTTAAAATGTGTGCTTGAACGTAAAACTTAATACATGATCTTTAACTTTTCATTAAATTGGCATGTTATTAGTTATAGGCGGAGAGCTTACATGGCTGCGCGATTTTGTGGGAGGCGAGTGGTATAGTCGGTGCAGTTAGATATTCGCTGGTTCTACAACACTTTACCTTTACCCACGTTGGTCAGAGCACCCACTCCAGTGCACTGGATGCATCGTCAACCGGTGCAGAAGCGCCAAACAGCCTTTGCGAGCGTGGTTCCATATCAGGGATGCCAGAGGAAGTTTAAATACTTGAATTGGCGGAGTGGCAGTAACTGTCTTAATTCTTAGCCAATTCTTAGCAATATACATTTTCAACGTTGAGAAAAGCTCTGAAGTACAAGATTTCTTAATTTTCTATCAATTCTTTACAATTTTATCAAAACATAAACTTTATTTATCTAAGATTTTGGATAAAAAGAAGGTGGCTCCGGTGTTACTCAGATTTGCCCCGCGGTACCAAAAATTTTCCATTTTATATATTCATTCATTTTTTTCACTTTTAGAGACACAGTTAGACCATATTTTGCATTGAACGTTTGTAATGATTTTGATAAATGTGACTTGACTGGGGATTTCAAGTAGTTTTGGCCATCATTGGTGCCCTCGAAAAGCGCCTTGTAACCGCTGTTAAGGCAATAGATAGCCCTTGCAAGTGACAAGTGAGTTTTTTCTTCTGTGGCTCCAGATTCTGATTATTCATTGAGAAAGCTCTTTTGAAGACCAAACTTTGTCAATTAATTCTGTATCTCAAAAACTTGGTAAGTGAGATGGATGAAATCTGAACTATAATAGCTAGATTGAGTTGAAACAAAGCAACTAGGGGTTGTGGTAATTGACACAATATTTTTCATACTTCTGTATCTAAGAACCTATGCCGTGCGGGTCCGAAATTTGATTGTCTAAGCACAGGTTCATCTTTGACGGTGGATACCAAATTATATTACGATATGTTTCGTACACCATCTAGTTTTTCCTATGCCTAATCACTAAGTTTCATTACAAAAGTGTGAATCATCATTCGCACACTGAACTGTTACTAATTCGAAATCCGTACACTTTTGAATCGAAATTCTTTTTTTGTCTGTGATTATCGAGATTTTCAGCCTCGGGCTGGTTCATCTCCCGTCGTAGTCAGTCAAACACCACTTTTGGGCATTTTCGTAACTTCTCCGGGGGTGAGATTCGAACTCGTGACTTAGGCGTGAGAGGTATGGATGTTAACCAATACGCCAGGGTCGCCCCCATTGAATCGAAATTCTTACAGTAGCTGAGCAGGCAGCTTAGTGGTTACCCGTTCTGGTAATAAGCAGATATTCGGTGGTTTAATCCTAGGTTGATCCCCTTTCTTGCCATTTGTCACTTTACCTCCTTCTATGCCAACTAGATTTTAAAAATCATAAGCAGTCAACTGCTTTTTATTGATCACACATCACTTACAACAATTAATCGATAATCTAAAAATAACCGTAACTCACAAACACAACTCCCCTTGGTAATTATGGACACGCAGAAAAAACACCGTGTTTAACAAGATATTTTCAGCACAATTGCCACCACTAATCATACTAGCCCTCCATGAAGACCCCTAGGACGTGGCCGCCAGTACTGAGCTATAAATAGAATGAATTAAATTATAATGTTTTCAAATTGGAAATATTATCTTTTAACATCATGGGATCCCTGTAGTGAACAGCTATTTCTGCTAGAACCAAAGATGTGAAGAGGAAGCATCGATAGGTCCGATAGCGTTCGGCAAGTTTGCAAATTAAATAGATGTAGTGTAGAAATTAAGCGTAGGGCTTTTGTTTGGCAGTATTTCGAAGCAAACGCACACACTGTTGCCACACATCTCCATGCGGGGTAGGCCAAGACAGGAACTCAAAAACCCCTCTATACAAAATTTTACGCATCGGTTCTGTAGTTTCCGAGTCTACAATGGTCAGACAAACGGAAATTTGTTTTATATATATACTAGTTGAACCCGGTGCGAGCTTTGCTACACATGCAACTAAATGAATAAAAAATTAATAGAACTGACGCGTTTATATTTGTTTTCGGAATGAATGGACGGAATTGGTTAAAATATTTTCGTTTGCTAATGTGTGTAATTTCTGCAAAAAAAAAACAAGGTTGTGTTTTTAAGGGGTGATATACAGTTAGAATTACCAAAAAATTCAATTTTTTTTTGCATAAAAAGTTGGTAAATTTCCCGTAGAATACGCTCCTGAAACCCTTTTTTTGAAATTCGAACTCCAAGCGTTTCTCGCGCCTTTTCGCCTTTTTCGCACGCAGCAGGTATAAAGAGACGCTTAAAACTTTCAACGCGCTTTTCTCAGAACAGCATTTTCGGAGTTTATGCCGGTGATAACTCGAAAACTAATTATTCGATTAAACTGAAACTTCGGATAGAATTTTCTTCTATATGAATTAAGAATTATTGTAATATTTCATTATTAAGCATGGAAAAATATGATAAAATGGCGGATTTTTTTAAAAAAATTACCCCAAAAGTGCAAATTTCTTTTTCTTTCTACTTTTTTTCAATTCATCTATTAACTGTAAATGTAAATATTGTAATTGTTTTAGGTTAGCAGGTTTCAGATCAAAATTGCGACCAGGAGAGCCGGCACAAGCGAAATACAACAACTTTCTCAACCATTTTCTTGATTAGTTCGTGAATTATGCAGAAATAAAATGTGTTTTCTATTTGTATGAGAACTCCTAATTCAGGCGGGGGAGGAATCTCGATCCGTCATGAGAATCTTGTCCGGCGCCAAAACCCCTGCATACACATTTTCATAACAGTAGGGATAATTATCATGTTTGGTTTAAATTTTTTGTTTCATTTGTATGGTAGCCCCCCTTTCTTGAAAGAAGAGGAGTCAGGAACCACAATCAAAACATTTCTCGCCTTCAAAAATTCGCCCGTGCCAAATTTGGTTCCATTTGTTTGATTAGTTCGAGATTTATGCAAAAAAAATCTTTTTCATTTGTATGAGAGCCATCCCTTCCTGATAGGGGAGGGGTCTCAAATCACCGTAAAAACATTTCTTACCTCCAAAAACCCCCACATACTTAAGTTGGTTTCATGTGCTTGATTAATTCTTGAATTATGCTGAAATTTGGGTTTCATTTGTATGGGTCCCCCCCCCCCTCCCTCCGAACTATCTTTAAAAAAAAATCCTGGACCCAAAAACCCCTGCATACAAATTTGCATAGCATTTGTTTCATTTGCATGGGTGCCCCTCTTTCCAGAGAGAGGAGGGGTCTTGAATAACCATAAGCTTCAAAAACTCACCCATTCCGAATTCAGTTGCATTTGCTTGATTAGTTCTCGAGTTATGCAGATATTTGTTTTTCATTTGCATGAGAGCCTCCCTTTTTAAGGTGGAAGGAGTCTCAAACTACCATGAAGACATTTTTCGCGTTCAAAAGCCTCCGTATAACAATTTAAGTTCCATTTGCCTAATTAGCTCTCGACTTATTCAGCAATTTGTCTTTTACTTGTATGGGAACCCCCCTCCCTTCCAGAGGGCGAAAAAGTCTCAAACCACCACAAAACATTTCGCTCCTTGGAAATCCTCCACATGCTAAATTTGATTCCATTTGCTTGATAAGTTCTCGAGTTATGCAGAAATTTGTGTTTCATTTGTATGGAAGCCCCACTTTTTAGAAAAGAAAGAAGTCTCAAGTCACCTTAGAAACATTTATAAGTTCATAATCTTCCACCTGCTAAATTTGGCTCCATTTGCTTGATTTGTTGTCGAGTTATGCAGAAATGTGTGTTTCATTTGTGTGGGAGCCAAATGGGGAGGTCAGCCTTCCAAAGAGAGGTGGGGTCGCAGACCACCATGGAAACATTTTTTGCCTTAAAAACTCCTTAAAAAAAAACTTTAACTCCACCTACCAAATTTGGTTCCATTCGCTCAATTATTTCTAGCATTATGCAGAAATGTGTGTTTCATTTTTGAAATCCCCCCCTCCTTTCTGAGGATGAGGGGCTTTTAAACTACCATTGAAACATTTCTTGCTTTCATTTGCTGGATTAGTTCTCGAGTTATGCAGAAATTTGTGTTTTATTCGTATAAGAGCCCCCCAACTTTTCATTAAGGGGAGAGGCCTCGAGTCACCTAAGAAACATTTCGTGCCTTCATAAACTTCCACCTGCCAAATTTGTTTCCATTAACTTGATTAGTTCTCGAGTTATGCAGAAACTTGTGTTTCATTTGCATGAAAGCCCCCCCTTTGTGAATGGGGAGGGGTCTCAAACAACCATTGAAACATTTTTTCCTTCAAAAACTTCTACATGCCAAGTTTGTTTGCATTTGCTTGATTGGTTCTCGAGTTATGCTGAAATTTGGGTTTCATTTGTATGGGAACCCCCCTTCACAGAGATGGGAGGGGTCTCTTACTATCTTAAGAATCTCCCGCGGTCACAAAAACTTCTCCATCAAAATCTCACGCTGATCGGTTCAGTAGTTTTCGAGTCTATAATATTCAGGCAGACAGGCAGACACAAATTCATTTTTATATACACACTACCAAAATGTCATGTAAATTTCTGTCCCCTGAGACCGACACATGCAAGCGTCATTTAGAACACAAGAACGAGTTGAATGAGATGAGAAAATAGATTCAATCAAACACATCTTTCGTTGAATTGCGTATGGGTAGGTTTCAGGAGACATAATTTTATACGAAATCTTTCTTTACGTTCCCCGACTTTTTACAAACATGAACTACGTCTCGTGTGAAATTCATAATTTCTTAGTGTTTATATGGATAGACATAGATTGATTGAACGACATTACAGCATATGTTTTGGAATAACTCCCTTCTTAACCTTTTAATCTCCTTCAACCGTTTGTCAAATGCATTACAGGCGGCACGCATGACTTGTCATTTCATCTCATTGTCATCTCGTCATCTTGAATTGTGGATCAAGACGCATCTGCATGAGAGGAAAATAAGTTGTTTAAAAATTACATTCTTCAGTTAAATTGAGTCTTGTCCTGCATGCAAGGATCAGATGTGCAAAAATGCTACAATCAGGGAAAATATCAAGAGACTTATTGTTGAATTCAAAATATTTGAAATTTGAAATAAAAAAGTAAGAGCAAAAAACTGTTTTTTTTCTGTCGGGACACCGAAAAAATGCTCTAAATCAATCATATCAAAAGGTACAGAAAAATTTAATCAATCTAAGTTGCCTAAAATTTTTTAGCCTACAACTTTTCTGAACATTATGCATTTATTTCTGCAAATAAAAAAGTTAGATTTTCTATTTCTTTGAAAATAAGGACGACCCTAGTTTTCATTCATACCAAAAGAAGCGCCTTGTTATTTAAAACAACTTTAAGGGAGACAAATTGGCTCCTAAACTTCAAACTTAGGCTGAACATGTATCTTTCCAGCTAAATTCGTATTCTTGACCACTGTGCGTTGGAGATAGAGCGGATTTGGGAACTTGGGAAGACGCAGGGAACCCTCACAGCCTTCAGCAGCTATCAAAGGAAAAGGGAAATTAATAGTCGGAGTGAATAGGTAAACGCGCTTTTTTAAAAAAAAAATCCTGAATTATTGAGATTTTCAGCCCTGGGTTGGTTCATCTCCCGTCTTAGTCGTAGTACCGCTTTTGGGTATTTTTGTTACCTGTACGGGGGTGAGATTCGAACTCGTGGCTTTGGCGTAAGAGGTATGGATGCTAACCACTAAGCCGGGGTCGCCTCCGCACAGAGTGCGTTGTTTAGTGTACAGAACAACCATTTATTAAAAAAAGGTCGTTGGAAGCAGCTAGTCTAAGGAAGTTAAACATTGCTCCATTTATCTTCAAACCACACGGTTGGGACTCAAGCACATATGGCTTATGGTTATAGCGGCATTACTCGCTCTCTGAAAAGAGAAGAATGTCTGCGAATACGTATTTCCTCTGACGATAGAGACATGATCACAAATTCTTGTCCTAGCATTTAAAGCTAAACAATACATCACCGCACAGAACCAGACCAAAACGAACAAAAAACTATGTTTAAGTGGCAACTAAAACAAATTTATCAACAGGATGTCATAATGGAAAGAACTCACCCGAATTGCAGATCACCGCCATTGAAATGATCCAAAGGACATAGCGAGCATCTTTTCTAAATGATGATGATGATGATGAGATACTACCATCTATTGTAGCAAGGTAACTTTCCATAGCAGTGGAATAATCTGAAAAACGATTTGATCAGGATTCTACTGTTGTTTGTGATCTTCAAGCTCCTGTATGAAGGGCCAAAAACGTTTGGGCGGGCCCGTAAGCAGAGACACTTACGCGAAACCCGCGAATAAAGGGAAGAGAATCTCCTTCCAAAAGCAAGTTCACACATACAGCATTAGAGTCGAGCCCTCGATTGACAGAATAAACCCAATAGATGGGGTCGAAGAGCCCGCCCTCGTTCCACGAAATGTTAACAATAGGGAGGAGGCAGTCCCATGCTCCCTATCCAAATCGTTTCACTGGGTGCCCTGATGGTCCCTCCTTTTCCCGTTATATATTATGTCGATATGATGATATTCAGTATATTTTGTAATGGTCATTTGATTGCTTACCTTGTGTTAGAAAATTTGTCTGAAAGTTAAATTGGTTAGGGTTTATACCGTTCTTTGATTGCTCTGTGTTGTCTCGATGTTACTGCATTTGAAGAGTTGACTTTAGGATGACGATATGATATTGCTCGTGGTCATAGGATAGGGAAGAGAATAGAAAGGAAAAGGGATTAGTGATTGGTAACACGCTATGCGCATGTGAGATTTTCATGGTGATATTCTCACAACGGCCGTTCAGAATGGTTCGACGGACGCATATGAGAGATCATTCCCGCTGAGTTTTCGCTCGTTTACTCAATTCCATCATGTTTGGTTATAGAATACAAGAAACGTTTTACAACGTGCTTCATTTGGGAATAACAGGTCAATGATCCCCGATCGCATCTTCAAGTGATCATTACAAGCTGTCCATTTGGTTCAGCGCACTTCGAACGTTGATGGGGCAGCCGATTCACAGATGAAATCTGCCGTGAAAGTGGGTCGCGAACCACCATGAAACATTTTTTGCCTTAAAAACTCCTTAAAAAAAAACTTTAACTCCACCTACCAAATTTGGTCCATTCGCTCAATTATTTCTAGCATTATGCAGAAATGTGTGTTTCATTTTTAAGGAATCCCCCCCCCCCTCCTTTCTGAGGATGGGGGGCTTTTAAACTACCATTGAAACATTTCTTGCTTTCATTTGCTGGATTAGTTCTCGAGTTATGCAGAAATTTGTGTTTTATTCGTATAAGAGCCCCCCAACTTTTCATTAAGGGGAGAGGCCTCGAGTCACCTAAGAAACATTTCGTGCCTTCATAAACTTCCACCTGCCAAATTTGTTTCCATTAACTTGATTAGTTCTCGAGTTATGCAGAAACTTGTGTTTCATTTGCATGAAAGCCCCCCCTTTGTGAATGGGGAGGGGTCTCAAACAACCATTGAAACATTTTTTCCTTCAAAAACTTCTACATGCCAAGTTTGTTTGCATTTGCTTGATTGGTTCTCGAGTTATGCTGAAATTTGGGTTTCATTTGTATAGGAACCCCCCTTCACAGAGATGGGAGGGGTCTCTTACTATCTTAAGAATCTCCCGCGGTCACAAAAACTTCTCCATCAAAATGTCACGCTGATCGGTTCAGTAGTTTTCGAGTCTATAATATTCAGGCAGACAGGCAGACACAAATTCATTTTTTATATACACACTACCAAAATGTCATGTAAATTTCTGTCCCCTGAGACCGACACATGCAAGCGTCATTTAGAACACAAGAACGAGTTGAATGAGATGAGAAAATAGATTCAATCAAACACATCTTCGTTGAATTGCGTATGGGTAGGTTTCAGGAGACATAATTTTATACGAAATCTTTCTTTACGTTCCCCGACTTTTCAAAACATGAACTACGTCTCGTGTTAAATTCATAATTTCTTAGTGTTTATATGGATAGACATAGATTGATTGAACGACATTACAGCATATGTTTTGGAATAACTCCCTTCTTAACCTTTCAATCTCCTTCAACGCGTTTGTCTAAATGCATTACAGGCGGCACGCATGACTTGTCATTTCATCTCATTGTCATCCGTCATCTTGAATTGTGGATCAAGACGCATCTGCATGAGAGGAAAATAAGTTGTTTAAAAATTACATTCTTCAGTTAAATTGAGTCTTGTCCTGCATGCAAGGATCAGATGTGCAAAAAATGCTACAATCAGGGAAAATATCAAGAGACTTATTGTTGAATTCAAAATATTTGAAATTTGAAATAAAAAAGTAAGAGCAAAAACTGTTTTTTTCTGTCGGGACACCGAAAAATGCTCTAAATCAATCATATCAAAAGGTACAGAAAAAATTTAATCAATCTAAGTTGCCTAAAAATTTTTTAGCCTACAACTTTTCTGAACATTATGCATTTATTTCTGCAAATAAAAAGTTAGATTTTCTATTTCTTTGAAAATAAGGACGACCCTAGTTTTCATTCATACCAAAAGAAGCGCCTTGTTATTTAAAAACAACTTTAAGGGAGACAAATTGGCTCCTAAACTTCAAACTTAGGCTGAACATGTATCTTTCCAGCTAAATTCGTATTCTTGACCACTGTGCGTTGGAGATAGAGCGGATTTGGGAACTTGGGAAGACGCAGGGAACCTCACAGCCTTCAGCAGCTATCAAAGGAAAAGGAAATTAATAGTCGGAGTGAATAGGTAAACGCGCTTTTTAAAAAAAATCCTGAATTATTGAGATTTTCAGCCCTGGGTTGGTTCATCTCCCGTCTTGAGTCGTAGTACCGCTTTTGGGTATTTTTGTTACCTGTACGGGGTGAGATTCGAACTCGTGGCTTTGGCGTAAGAGGTATGGATGCTAACCACTAAGCCGGGGTCGCCTCCGCACAGAGTGCGTTGTTTAGTGTACAGAACAACCATTTATTAAAAAAAGGTCGTTGGAAGCAGCTAGTCTAAGGAAGTTAAACATTGCTCCATTTATCTTCAAACCACACGGTTGGGACTCAAGCACATATGGCTTATGGTTATAGCGGCATTACTCGCTCTCTGAAAAGAGAAGAATGTCTGCGAATACGTATTTCCTCTGACGATAGAGACATGATCACAAATTCTTGTCCTAGCATTTAAAGCTAAACAATACATCACCGCACAGAACCAGACCAAAACGAACAAAAAACTATGTTTAAGTGGCAACTAAAACAAATTTATCAACAGGATGTCATAATGGAAAGAACTCACCCGAATTGCAGATCACAGCCATTGAAATGATCCAAAGGACATAGCGAGCATCTTTTCTAAAATGTCAAAAATTACCTTCCGACAAACATCTTTAGGTTCCAGGTGGAACACCATCGTCGCAATTGGAAAATTGGAGCACTGACATTTTCCACCACGTTCACCAAATTGTAACGCTTTCTTCCCATAACGATCAGAAAAAACTCCATTTTAACCTATCATGTCACAAACGTGACAGCTAAAGAAGTCTGCGCGCAGTGCTTGATGTGATCTCGTTCAAAAGTTGCGTTTTGTTGTTCTCAAAATGTTGATTTGTCAAGAAATATAACAACAATCTTAAAATAACTTTGGTAAAGCCAGGCCGAAATAAAATATACTAAAAATGATATACTTGTTGAAAACTGGCTCTGTAAATACAAATAAAAAAAACTTGTTTTTTTTTTTTATAATCATTTATTTGCACAGGCTCAATCGAATTAACTTTACAGAGCCAAATTTTCATATTTTTTTACATCATTTATCTTAAAACTAAAGTTAGGAGGAAAGAGCCGATTACTCGCGGCCGTCTCGAGGTTAATAGGAATTACAAATTACGGATAGGAAAGAGGGTGGGAATTTAAAGTATGGTTTACATAACACATTAAATTTAAATTCTAAATTATCTAAACACTTATAACTATACAATTTATGGTTTTCTTTTGACTTGAACATTTCTTGAAAAAGAAAAAAAAACACACATACACACACATATAAAAAAAAAACTTATACTAAACATACAGGTTAAACTAACTACAATCTAATGCTAATGTTAGTCAAAAACACATAAATGAGTTTCATGTACTCCAAATCACGTACAGCCAAAATATCTCGAATTGGCACATTGGGTTGTCTACCTCGAGCCCGAAGGGAATCATAAAGTTCAGATCTGACTCCACAATGTTCAGCACAAGACCAAATAACGTGGTCTGCGTCTTGATAGCCTTGTCCACACTCACAGAGATTGCTGTCGCTCAGCCCAACCCGGTATAAATGAGCGTTCAAAGAATAATGATTGGACATGAGGCGAGACATGACACGAATGAAGTCTCGACCCACATCCATCCCGCTAAACCAAGATTTCTTCGACACCTTTGGGATGATAGAATGTTGCCATCGCCCCAAATCTCCTTTACTCCATTTATACTGCCAGCTGACGAGTGACTGTTGACGAAAAATAGGAAAAAAATTCGTTGAAGGCGATTTGTCGATCACAAATATCGCCTTCCATAGCGCCCACCTTTGCAAGCGAGTCCGCTTTCTCATTGCCTGGAATCGAACAATGAGATGGGACCCATACAAAGGTGATGATAAAATAACGCGAAGATAAAGCACTTAGAAGCTCCTGTATTTTCATGAGAAAATACGAGGAGTGCTTTACCGGCTTCAATGAGCGAATAGCCTCTATAGAACTGAGACTATCCGTGAAAATGAAAAAATGATCCGGTGTTAGTGAGGCAACAATTTCTAGCGTAAAATGTATTGCCGCTAATTCAGCGACATACACGGAACAAGGAGCTTGAAGTTTACGGTTGGCGCTATAAATTTCATTAAATATACCGAAGCCTGCTGACTCCTCTATCAAAGATCCGTCAGTGAAGAACGATTTAGTGGAATCAACTTGGCCAAACTTTGCAGCAAATATCACCGGAGCAATCATAGGACGATGATGCTCTGGGATTCCACGAAGCTCCTGCTTCATGGATAAATCAAAATGAATCGAATTGTCGAAATCGGAGAAGCAAACACGATTGGAAATGTTCGGCGAAGGGCTGACATCCTGTGTTATGTACAAATGGTACAAGGTCATGAAGCGGGTTTGAGGATTCAACTCAAGGAGCTTCTCAAAATGTTCGATTACCTGAGGGTTCATAACTTCACACCTGGTGAGGAGCCGGAGAGATAATTCTGTAAACCGATCCGAGAGTGGCAACATGCCAGCCAGCACTTCAAGACTCATGGTGTGAGTCGAGTGCATGCAACCTAACGCGATACGAAGACACCGATACTGAATACGTTCCAGTTTAATGAAGTGCGACCGAGCCGCTGACTGAAAACAAAAACTACCGTATTCCATAACCGACAAAATCGTTGTCCGGTACAACGTTAGAAGATCTTGCGGATGCGCTCCCCACCAGGTTCCGGTAATTGTGCAGAGAAAATTGATCCTTGGCTGGCACTTTCGCTTCACATACTCAATATGGGATCTCCAGGTGCACTTTGAATCGAACCAGACCCCAAGATATTTAAATGACATAGAATGAGTTATCGGCTTACCCCAAATTTGAAGCTTCGGTTGTGCAGGGTTATGCTTCCTAGAAAAAACTACCAACTCAGTTTTCTCCGTAGAGAATTCGATACCTAGCTCTAGAGCCCAAGTAGACAAATTGTCCAAGGTATCCTGTAAGGGTCCTTGCAGATCGACCCCATTGGGTCCCGTGACAGACACTACGCCGTCATCTGCAAGTTGTCTCAACGTACAGTTGTCACCTAGACAACCGTCAATGTCTTTGACATAAAAATTATACAAAAGGGGGCTTAAACATGATCCCTGGGGGAGACCCATGTAGCTAAATCGTGAAGTTGTAGAGGTTCCATGAGAGAAGCTCATATGTTTCTCTGACAGCAAATTGTACAAAAAATTGTTCATTAATGGTGAAAAGCCACAAGCGTGGAGTTTATCTGAAAGAACTTCAACAGATACTGAATCAAAAGCCCCCTTGATATCCAAGAATACAGAAGCCATTTGCTCTTTTTTAGCAAAAGCTAACTGAATATCTGTGGAAAGCAACGCGAGACAGTCGTTCGTTCCCTTACCCCTACGGAAACCATATTGAGTATCTGAAAGCAGGTTGTTCGTCTCAACCCATTTGTCCAGACGGAAGAGGATCATTTTCTCCAACAACTTTCGAATACAGGATAACATCGCGATGGGTCGATAGGAGTTGTGGTCGGACGCGGGCTTACCAGGTTTTTGAATGGCAATAACTCTCACCCGTCTCCAATCATCCGGTACAATGTTGAGTTCCAGACACTGATTAAACAAGTTCAACGTGCGCCTCTTCGCGACGTCTGGGAGGTTCTTAAGCAAGTTGAACTTGATCCTATCAGCCCCTGGAGCCGTATTGCCACACGAAAGGAGTGCGAGAGAGAACTCTACCATTGAAAAGGGTTGGCTAATCTCATCTATCGAACTCGTGTTTTCGCGAGGAATCATCCGTGCCGGCACAGAATCTGGACAAACTTTTCGCGCGAACTTGAGGATCCATTGGTCCGAGTACTCCTCGCTCTCGTTGTTCGTAGTTCCGGTTACGCAACCTTCGCGCCGTGTTCCAAAGAGTACTCATCGACGTTTCGCGCGATAGCCCGTTCACGAATGTTCGCCAGTAACCGCGTTTCTTGGCCTTGATGAGGCTCTTAAGTTCGCGTTCGAGAGCCGTGTATACTTCGAAGTGCTCAGGTGTTCCACGTCTACGGAAAACTTTAAACGCGTCGGACTTTTTACGGTAAACCTCGGTGCATTGCTGATCCCACCATGGAGAAGGAGGTTTCCTGCGAGATGACGTCCCTGGAACTGGTCGAGTTTGAGCTTGAAGCGCGCTGTTTAAGATCAGGTTGGAGAGGAAGTTATATTCTTCCAGCGGTGAAAGCCTTTCTACCGTCGTTACGGCTTCATCTACTGCTGTCCTAAACTTTGTCCAATCGATGTGACGGGTAAGATCATACGTGACGTTGACAGATTTCGACGAATTGAACCCGGTGGCAACCGAAATTTTTATGGGCAAGTGATCACTACCGTGGGGATCTTGAATCACATTCCATGTGCAATCCAACGATAATGAATTCGAACAAAGTGTGAGGTCTAATCTACTGCCAACTGAGGATGTACCAGCCAAACGTGTTACTTCTCCATTGTTGAGAACTGTCATATTGAAGTTGTCACAGAGGTCATATATCAAAGAAGAACGGTTGTCATCGTACAGTTCTCCCCAGCCTGTACCGTGAGAGTTAAAATCTCCCATGACCAACCGCGGAGCAGGAAGAACCGAACAAACATCTGAGAGTTGTTTTCGGTTAATGGAGGCTCTTGGAGGAATATAAACGGAAGCAATGCAAAGGCTTTTATTTTTAATAACAGCCTGACATGCGACAACTTCAATACCTGGAATAGGAGGAAAATTCACTCTATAGAAGGAGTAGCACTTTTGATCCCCAAAAGTACTCCCCTCCACGCGAATCCTCACGATCAAGACGAATAATATTGAAATCATGAATCGGAAGATCGATTTCGGAAGAGAGCCATGTTTCACAAAGAGCGAATGCATCACAACCGGTAGTGTGAGCTAAAAATTTAAAAGATTCCAATTTAGGAATCAAACTTCGACAATTCCACTGTAGAACAGTGATCAAATCCCCGACCTCATTTGGAAAATTATCCATCGAAGGAAATGATAGCTGCAAGGATGGGCCACTTTAATGTTAATTTCTGCAAAAGGTTTTCACAGTGGGAAGCATTGCCATAACAATGCTTTTGAGAGGGTCAGAAATTTCGAGGTACTTAAAGATACCTTCGGCAATGTCATCAAATGAGAACAGCCCACTAGAGGAGGGGCTTCTGTTCTTAAAATTGGGGCTTCAGGGTTTTGGATGTCCCCGGGAGAGATGGAAAGTCCTGGGTGTAGTTAGTACTACGAAAACCAGGTGGATTAGGATTTTCCTTTTTTCCACCTTTTCTTGAATTGGGCAAGCTGGTTTTGGGCTCTGGTTCAGCAATTTTCCGTGGGCGGACGCGTCTTCGCTTCCGTGAAGCACCTTCCGGAAAGCTGAATGATGTTCCCTCTTCAGCCAAATCAAAGTCAGACTCGTCATCTGACAGAGGAGCAAAGGGATTTGTATTGACATTGGGTGATGGTGAGGCTTTCTTCAGCATTTCGGCGAAAGATTGCCTGGAACGCTGTTTTAGCGAGCGTTCTAATTTTTCCCCGCGTTGTTTGTACGCCGGGCAAGATGAGAGAGCATGTGGAGGAGTTTCCTTGCAGAAAGCGCATTTTGGTGTGCTGTCTGCACAGGCGCCATCCTCGTGCTTCTCCCCACAATTAGAGCAGCGTGCCTTATTGCTGCAATGGGAGGTCGTATGTCCCATCTGCTTGCACTTTTCGCAGATCATTACCCGAGGTACAAACAACCGCACAGGTAGTCGAAGTTTTCCCAACTCGACGTATTGAGGGAGGGCTGAACCAGAAAAAGTCACACGAAACGAGTCTGAGGGGTAAATTTCTTTTCACCCTTATTGATCGATACGGTGCCTAGTTTTCGCACATCGAGTATCTTGACTGAAGGAAGCAGAGGGTTCTTAAATCGACCAACCCCCTGCTTCAACAGGATCTCAGGGGTCAAACTCGCTTCGGAGACCACACCTTCTATCTCAATACCTCGAGCTGGGATGTACACTAAATACTCCAGTGTAAAAAATTGAGAGACAGCAATTTCGTTAGCTTGTTTAAGGTTGGACACAACGACTTTTAACTTATTGTGTCTCACCTAATTATCTCGGTCACGGCCGAGAATCGTTTCGTCAGATCGTTTGAAATCTGGTAAATGTTGAGAGGTTTCGTTTTGGGCCGAAAATAGACAACCCAAGGACCAGATGAACTATCTGGATAAGCACGCGATCGGGTAACTTTGAGAGCTACCCCATCATTTTGCGCCATAGATGATTCATCTTCCGATAAATCATCCATGGCTCGCTTGTGGGAGCTTATGGCTCAACCACTAACGTAGTTATCTACAATCAATCACAGATACACAAATTAAACCTAAGCACACACACACTCACACACTCTCAGTCACTCTCCACAGTCACACAAACACAAGAGCGAGAAACAAAAACTTATCTTATATACTAATAAAAACTTATCTTATATGTATCACTGATCTACTGCAGACGGGCGACGAATGTGCTGCTGCTGCTGCCGAGCGACGATGAGTGGCCGCGTGTACCGTCTAGGCGTGGAGCTGAACGATGATGATGATATTGTTGGTCGGTGGTGGTTAGCAGATGAACGATTGCACGCTACACACAATGGACTGCTGGTGTGCGTGCCGTATAGATGCGGAGCAAAATGGCTTTTAGATCGGGGCAATATTGCTAATTGCAATTAATGACGTTGTTGCCCTGCTAGATCACACAACGTTTTCTTCTTCAGAAACGGAATTTCACTCGCGATCAAGAAAAACTAAATGAAACTGACTTGAACTGATAATAACACCTACTAAAAAACTTCCAAAGCTACGGAGAGCGGATCGAACGAACTGTACCGTTCGCTTGTTCACTGGGCAATGAAAAAAAAAAAAAAAAAAAAACTTGTTGAAAAATATGATAAACCCGCTTCAAGTTATAAAAAAAATCTGCGGGTACTTTCACTTTCTTAAAAACACATTCACGAACGTAGTAGTACGGCTGTTAGTAGAAAACTAGGAAAATTTTAATTAACACTTGATCCTATTTCTTAAAATTAAAAAGTAATAAACCTTAATCCTGCTTCAAACCATCTTTAGTAAACGCGAAAGAATTTCTTAAATTTTCACCATAGAAGCTTATCCTTTGACAGATAGGCCTGTTTCGTCGGCGACTTACAGACTTCTGTAATGTCGAGTGCTCGACTTGAGAAGCGAATACATTCATAGAGTTGCGAATGCTTTAAATAAAACTGGCATCCCTGTACCACGTGCCTACTCATTTCATCCAGCTGTGGCGTGATTGAAATACGATATAGATAGTGAAAATAAGCACCCAGGGTACACCGGCAGTCTGTTACAGTCTAGTAACCGAACTTCATCGCAAATTAACATCAAACTCCATTAAGTATCTCAGCGAGCGACCGGCTAGCGCCCATACCTCGGCTGCTGGTCTGTTTCAAGTAGGATCATATTAATCTTCGGAAGTAAACCAATGGCCCTCAATGTGATTTCCTCGGGAAAATTCCTTTGAATCTGTTATATTCGTGACCTTGAAGAAGTCACAATTTTTGAACCATCTGTGCTTATACGCTATGAAGTATATTAACACTCACTTCATAAAGATGTCATTTAAGTTACGATCGCTCCCATCCAAATGCAGTGATACTCGCATCAATTTCTGCTCCATAATAGTGCCGGCGATGGCGTGTATCACGACCGACCATCGAAGCAAGATAACACCGCTGCTACTGCAGGCTCACGTTTATTTATTTTTTTCCATTACAAACCACCATCGTGCGCAATCGGTTGAAGATATCTCTCTTCAAGGTGGCGGCGATGCGTTTGAACCCCGCCGGGCCTGACTGATTATCTCGTCCACATCTGTCGCTCGAATCCGCGATGGATAGTTGATTGGATCGGTGCGTTGCCTGCTTTGTTGCGACCAGCTACACCGGCCGCACTCTAGAAATCAAGATCAAGATGGGCGCGAGCTGTTTCGAATTAACACATATTCCTGTCCCACTTCCGATCATCTGGCTGCGTGCCATGGCGCGTGGCGACTCCGTATCAGTTCGAGCTGGAATTGATTAAAAGCACGTACACGAGGAGCGGAGATCCAGTCAATTTGAACCACATATGGGAAGGCAATCTCTCCCTCTCGATTGATGCGTTGCGGTAAAACTACAAAGTTTTCACGACTTTTTCAATTCAGAGTTACCCGCAAGCAGTAACACCTCACACTTTGAAGATAATGAATTTGTTTCAATTCCATCGACATGATCGGACCCTTTTTTCCCCGCCTTCCAGTTCGCGTTTAATTGTGTGCGAAAGATTGAGACTCATTGGCGAAGAACACAGGAAATTATAGGTATCAATTGGCCCAGAGGCCCGGAGCCCTCTGGTTTGTCGAACAGATCAGCGGTGATCAAGTTGCAATACCCGGAAACAAAGCGGCAAAACAAAACTGATCGAAAGTTTCGGACTTTCGCGCGAGGTGTTTTCGCAAAGAGGCGAAAAGGTTGGCCGGTTTATTGTTTTAGGAGCCTTCGGTCATTAATCACCACGGCGATTGGAGCACAGTGATGAGAAAGTGAGCTTCCTTTTTGGCTTGTTTGTTTATGATGTCAGAGACTAGTTAGTAAAGATAGTTTGCGCGAAGATGATTAGTGCTGTAACTAATGTGGATGTATCTCGGATTCATCGGTTCTCTATCATCAATCTAGCCGTAAATGTTTGTACTTTTACAGAGTTGTAACGAATACGCGGATTCCGCGATTGTTTAAGTTGTAAATTCCGATATTCCTGACCATACAGCATACTAAACGCCCAACTGAGCGTTTGAAGAATCCATGCTCAAACCTTCAGATATTTATGTAATAAATAATCTGCAGTTTATCGCTCTCTCAAGGATCGTCTTAACACGTTTCCTCTCGAGGCGCAGAGTTTGAAAGAAACAAGTAATTTGTCTGCGTTATCTATTGCGTAATCTATTAAAGCGAATGCTAGATTTAGCAGTAAATAATGAGATATTGCATGCAATTTAAGCCGAAATGCTGAATTTAGTCTGTTGTATGAAAGATTGCGGGCATGGGTGTATGGCGCATGAAAGATTGCAAACAATTTCGTTGTTTAAGCTACCTCTGGCATGGAATTAAACGAGGGAAATTTTACGCGCCTGTTTTAAATTTTATTGTTCATTTCATTTCTGTGTGGTTTTTGTTTGCTTTTTGATTAGAAAATTTACATTAATGTATTTTCTTGGAACATTTCGAATGGTTTGCTCCATATTCTTACAAAACAGCATAACGCAGTTGAGGGTTATCCAATGCTATTAATGGTCAATCTCCAAAATGGTTCTTATATATTCGGATTGAACTGATTGAAAGCATTAGACGTCAGAGTACCAAAAATTTA
>JASCZW010010713.1:0-35174 GCA_034211315.2 Aedes japonicus | reverse complement strand
ACATGTTTATATAATCACACAAATAGCGATAATGACATAACTCGCTCTCTTATTACGCCTTTTCGTTGAAAAAAGTCTAATTTAAAAAAATTAACAGACTTTTATAGACATTCCCAGACATTTCAAATTTTTATCACATACATTTGGAAAAATATCTGGCATCCCTGCCCAGCAGGCAAAATTTGACAGGTCTATCAGTCGAAATCTAACCGTGATGGCAAAAACTGTGAAGCAACCAAGGGTAAGTCGCTTAGAACAGTGTGCCAGCCACGAAGTTTAACACACCTGGCAAATTTGTTACCTAACTGCGGAGCTTTGCTTTTCAATCCATACCACATGGGGCACACTGAGGCACATTTTTGACAATTGAGCTTAAAGAAATAAGAAACCAGCAACCTTGCCAATATGCATTGCCTGGTTACGTCCCCCAGCTGCGTTTCATCGAGAATTTAAGGGCCAACCTGAATCGTAAGATCTACTCTCACAATTTTGTCGCGAAAACTGAGGAGGAATTGAAAAATAAAACAAAACAAGAACTCAAAAACATGCCTACACGCATGTTTTCGTCCGCCATATCGAATGTTCCGCTTAACTGCCGATAGTCCGCTCGCAAGGGCGTAGAATTTTTGTTTGCAACTAAACTTAAATAATTTCCTTCCATGGGGAATTTATCAAAAGCAATTATCTCTCTTATCTTTTTTTTATCACCATCCAAGAGAAGTTCATTTTTTTAATGCAAACGTTACCAACGTATTAAAAGTGGAAAGCTGGATCGGGGAGAAATCAAAAGCCGGAGGCCACAGCGACGACGAAAAGAGTTGCCCGCTGTTTCGAGCGGAACTCCAACTTCTCCGTACGAGATATCGCAAAGAAGCTGGGAGGGGTGCCTTCAACCGTGGATAGAGCTAAAAAGCGAGCTGGACCGTCGACTTACAAGAAAGTGGTGACTCCAAATCGCGACGATAAACAAAACTCGCCGGCCAAAGCAAGATCGCGAAAGTTGTACACGACGATGCTGACGAAGTTTGATTGCGTGGTACAGGACGATGAATGTTACGTCAAGACAGACTTTAAACAGCTTCCTGGACAGGATTTTTGTACGGAAACCGGACGAGGAAAGGTGGAAAATATTTTCAAGCACATTACACTGTCAATGTTCGCGAAGAAATATCTGGTGTGGTAGGCCATCTGTACCTGTGGCTTGAAGAGCAACGTTTACATTGCGACCGGAACCGTCAACCAGGAAATTTATCTGAGCGAGTGCCTACAAAAACGTCTACTGCCATTCCTGAAGCGACACAATTGTTCCGTTCTATTTTGGCCGGATTTGGCATCTTGCCATTACGGAAAAAAAGGCCATGGAGTGGTATGCTGCCAACAACGTTCAAGTGGTTCCCAAGGACAGGAACCCTCCCAACACGCCAGAGCTCCCCCCCATCGAACAATATTGGGCCATCGTCGAGCGAAACCTTAAGAAGACTCAAAAAGCTGTTGTGAGCAAGAAACAGTTCAAGGCCTGGCTTTCTGCGGCGAATAAAGTGGACAAGGAGTGGACCTTCTTATGGAAGGTGTTAAACGAAAGAACCGGCAATTCGCATTCGGTAAAAAGGAAGCTTGGCTGAATATTTCTCCTGTATTCTGTATTAACTGAACTTGAAAACTTATTAATGTTCCTGTCAGACCAAATTTTGATCGGAACACCCTTTACCATTCAACCACCTAACTGAAAGATGGCTGCCAACTAGATTACACTTGTTCCGCCAACAGCTGCCAATTCAATACTGGCTCATTGTCTCCCTGAACAGCTCCAAGACGGCCGAGCGAATGAAGAATTTAGCGAAAGTGTACCCCTTTTAAATCGTTCGCTGCTGCATATGAAATCTCTCTTACTTACATTTGAAGTCAGTGATAGAAACAAACTTGGCTTTTAATAAATCAACTCTGAAATTATAAGACATCACCTTATAGTTGCGTTATTTTTAATAGCTTAATGTTGGAGACAATAGTTTCCAATGTTGGAATCGACGCGTAGCAATAATTCCGATCGATTGGGGAAAACATTTTGAGAATGTTTGGAGAAACGATTGAATTATTAACGACCAAAACCTGACCGATTTTCGTGGCGGCCGCAATAGGTTTTTTTAATTGTATAGAAATATATAGAAAACAAACACGTAGACCTAAATCTGAAACATTACGTTGCTCATGTAAGGTCAATGTTGGTGTATTGCAGTGTTGTTCGGTCACCTAAAATGGAAAAGCATGAAGAAATATTAGAGTCGGTTCGAAAGCTGTTTCTGTTGTATGCACTACGTAAATAAGAAGGGACAACAGTTCCTCTTCCATCATATGAAATTCTCGTATGGAAATGCCATCGTTTCGGAACGTGTTGACTGAATTATTCTATTCTTAAAATTAAATTTTGCTGCTCATATAGTTGACAACAATACAATAAAATTTCGTGTCTGTTAGATCGTTATCGTACAAGTTACGTTAAATAAAATGAGGATTCTTTCAATCCCTCAATAGTTAAAATATGTATCTAACAAAACTACAACAATATTTTATAAATATATTTGCAAATTCATAGATATTAAGTTATTGTATGCAATTAGGTAGCCTACAAATTATTAATTAACGATATAAAAAATAAACTTGTTACTCATATGATACCAATTTGTCATTTTACTTGGCTAGGGTGATTCGCATCTGTGATAATTATTTCGCTACAAAACGACGGTTGAAACCTTTAGTAGCATATAATTTGTTTCGATTACATTCGTTGTTTCCAAATTCCCATTTTCATACTTCTAACTGTCGGATACGGCACTACGGACTTGCCCAATTATCTTACAACAAAGCAAAAGACATAAAGGAAGGTTAACTTCCCTACAAGACCCTAACAACTAACCACCCGCTTTGCAAGTTGTTTCGATTGCGCGATTTTTCTCCCAGCCCAGTGCAACCGAAGTAGGCGAAGGCAATAAAAACAACTCCTCAGTAGTGGCAAGTGTATCATCGATACATCTGTATACCCATACATATATCCCGGGATGTGACTCCCCGCTGCGTGGAGTCAATTTATCTTAATTTGAAATGTAATACACAACTCGTGGAGCATCATTTTGGGAAAAATGATTCCCGTTGTAATGCTGTCACATCTCTAGGGCTTTCGTGGGGTGGTGTGTGTGTGGATTTGCCGCATGAAAATTAATTAACACTTCTGTTGGGGGGTCACTGAGAGCAAAGACGGAAATCGCTTCAGGACGTGTAGGAATTTAAAAGCTGCTTCTTTGTATTCATCCTTTATTAAACGGTACATACTTGGACAAACGGAGGACATGGAGGAATCTATTTCAGTGCACAAATCAACGTTGCCGCGCATTTCGCGCTACTCTGCAGTTGATATTGAAATTTCAGTCTGCACCCGACAACGAACTCGTAATAGGCCCGGATAATGTTTCGTATACTTTGACGTCATTGGTGTTACTCGAAAATGAACACGCTAGATGAGATAGAGAACCCGAACGATGATGCATGTATCCCACAGCTGGGGGTTGTTATTTCTGTATAATCAGGAAATATACAGTTTTGATATACAGTTCGGTACTCATTCAAGAGTTGTAGCATTGCATAGTTTTGAATCATATGGTCATAAAGAATTCAACTTGATGTACTCTGTGCCTTCTGAAGGTTCCGGACATTTATATGAGACAAACCGGGTCAAAAATTGATTAATAAATTAATTATCAAAAATAATTTTTAATAATTTTATGAGTTTACACAATAATCAGTGAAAGAAACTATCGATGAATTTACTTACCCTATAGCCCTCCATGGCATATTCAATCAATTTCGAAACAGGGCTAGTAACACGCAACACCCGACAACGGTGCCCAGAACATAATTTAATTAAAGCTCGATTCACTTAAAATCTGAAAACAGTGCTTCACTTATTTATGAGGCTCAGACGTGTGAAACACTTTGCGGAACCGATATTCATAATTATTATTTACAATAATTTGTTTTACGGTGTTAGTAAGTGGAGCACCAATTACTCATGGCTAACTCGAGGTTAATGGGTCGAATAATCGTTTTTGAAGGGACTAGGCAGATAACTTATTTAAGCTATTATTTGCTGCTCATGGTTGCGGCTGCCATCAAGTCCTCGGTCCCTGCAGCCCCTATCAGAAGCTAGGCGCAGATAGTTGACCAATAGCTTGTTGGGAAGGTACAAGTAGAATGGAAATAAGAGGATAGTAAGGATAGCAAACTGTCCCCAGTTGCGACCGATCGAACGCTATTGGGCAATAGTCAAGCGTATATTTAAGAAGGATGGTACAGTGTCCCAAAACATGACCGATTTTAAGAAAAATTGGGCAGCGGCATCCAGGAAGTGCACAAAGGTCACTGTGCAGAATTTGATGGCAGGTGTCAAATCAAAGGTACGGGCATTCTACAGAAATGAACATGATGACTAGTTTTTCCGTTGGGATCTTTTGTAAACATGTTAAGCTATAATAAACTGAAATAGTATGTTAATTTTAACCATGTTTTCAAGCCTATTTTATTATTTGGAACTACTTTTCGATACACTCCTTATAACTGGGCTACAATGGGGCGAAATTAATTGGAATAGGGGTTGTGATGGGTTGTGATGACAAACAAAGGAATTCGTTGATCGCCTGCATGTACATAGGGGAGATCACGCATTCACAAAACATATCTTACATCGTGGAAGAGTAATTTACCTCGGGCCACTAGGGTATTGAATAGTCGTTATCTGGAGGCATCATTATCCGGGCAATGCCAAACTGCGTGGGCAATGTTGTCATAACCTGTTCCGCACCTACTTACATATATTGCTATCGACCAGGTTGATTCTGTAGAGATGTGCATCTAGCGAGTAGTGGTTGGACATAAGTCTTGACATCATACATATGAAACTCCTTCTTACATCCAGATCTTTGAATCACGATCTCGACGAAACATTTGGAATAATGGAATGTAACCACCGCCCAAGAGAATTAAATACTGTATTCGATGAAATTTGGACGCACAAAATAGGTCACCAAAAATTTTCCTTGAGCCCGATTCTTTTCAAACTTTCTGGAAATAAAGTACTACTAAATGGTTAAGTTTTGACATCATTGGTTTATTGAACCTCTTCTCCCAACCCAAATGCTCGCACCTTTGCCTTGACCCCTTTCATCAAATTTTGGGCAATGATAGGACCGACTTGCTTACTTACTTTTAACCACACTTTCTTTAGTTCAAGTTCATTTTCTATCAGTTTTGGAGTTTTAACGAGCTTTGCCTTCATGATTGCCCAAAATTTTCCACTTGGACGAAGTTCCGGAGTGTTTGAAGGGTTGACGTCTTTTGGTACAAAAACTACATTATTATCTTTGTACCAGTCTAAGACGGCCAAAACAGTGTCGGGCGATCGTGAGATCTCAAGAAGGGCAGAAGTCGTTTTTGGAGGCATACGTCCTTGTAGATTTGTCCGTTGACGGTCCCATAGAGGATGAAGGGCTGACTCGTTTTACCACATCCGCAGATCGCTTGCCAGACAAGGATTTTTTTGGCGAATTTCAACAGTTTCTTCTTCCGTACACTCTCCGGAGGTGGCGACGTAGTCGGCTTTAATGTAGGTCTCATCGTCCATCACAATGCAGAATGGTTTTGTGAGCCAGTCCCTGTACAGTTTTTCTTGCACGAGTTTTGGCCACCGAGTTCTGTTTATCGCTCCGATTCGGTGCCTTCTGGACCTTGTACACATGTAATCCAGAACGTTTCATTGTTTTGCACAAAACAAACTGAAACTTTCGCCATTTT
Organism: Aedes japonicus; assembly: GCA_034211315.2. Taxonomy (NCBI): domain Eukaryota; kingdom Metazoa; phylum Arthropoda; class Insecta; order Diptera; family Culicidae; genus Aedes; species Aedes japonicus. Next base: position 29,336 of record JASCZW010010713.1, on the reverse strand, counting down.
CGCAACATCCCTGATCGAAATGTTGGGATAACGCTTAAATTGGTTCAATACCATCCTGGCCTTCTCCGGATTTGATGTGCCAGGTTTTTTTGCCACTTAGAGGGATTCCATCCAGAATGTGCCGGAAATCCCAAAAATCATACCCGATCATCATAGATTTGGATGAAACTTGGCACATGAGTTCGGTACGTTGGAAAAAAAAAATTCCACTGGTGTCAAGATAATTTGGGTTCAAGAGTAACTTTTGAGATGGGCGTATGTGTTTTTTCCAACATTTTACTTGAAAAATCGTAGTTCAAAAACCATTACATTTAGAGAAAAACTTTATATAAGGGAATTGTAGGGAACTAAAAAGCCTTTCTTAAAAAATATACACAGAAAAAAAATTTTTTTTTCATCAAGAAAAATCAAAAATAATTACTAAAAATAAAATATCTAAAAAAACATATTTTTAATATTTTTTTAATTTGTTGTATGGAAATTTGAGGAAAAAAGACACGTTTTAAAAAAAATTCTAGGATGGACGCTCTTATAATAAAAAAGTTTTTCAAATAGCGAACTTTGGTGTATATTTCAAATTTTGGTTATTCATTCTTATAAATAAATTTTGATGTTACAATATGGTTTTGGAAATCATTACAAACAATAATGATTATAATGATAAACCACCTAAACGCAACCGTTTTCAAGATATTTCTGATTTTCTTTCAATAAAATTTCAAAACCTCAAAAAAATACGCCGTTTTCATAAATTACTCGTGATATTAAAACAACAATAGCTAACGATTGTTTCTCTTGTGTTTTTAGCCTTTTTAAAACACATGTATGTGCCTCTTACTTACTCTTAACAGCTCGTCGATTGAAAAAGCTTCACTTAAAGTTATAAGACAAAAATAATGAATTATGGTTGGATTTATATTTATATATACCATTTATTAGTCTCGGTCATTGATAATATTACATAAACATTATATAAACTATTGATTGCTTTTATATATATTATGAATCCTGCCTTCTTCGTCATTCGAAAACAGTTTTACAAAAACTTCGTTTTCTGAAATTGGAACGAATGAGTGGTACTTTTGTGTACCTGCAATCGTTTTAGTCTGTCGGTAAATTTCATTCCATTCTGCTACCCCCTGTTCATACTCTTCATGTTATACATAACAAAACGACATTTTTGTTAAACAATCATCACTTTTTTGGTTCGCCCATTCGAATAACTCTAATGCACTTTTTATAGGGTGTTCATGTTGTACAGCAAGGCTTGCATATCTTGCCATTCGTTTTAATGTACCACCAATTGCATCGCAAGGTCCCTTACCGTGGGATGTTGCGAAAAAATGCCATTCAGCATCAATATTGTATTTCTTTTTAAACTTACAAAGGCTTGCAAAGTTCTTCCTATTTTTATATTGGGATGCTGCCCCGTCAGACATAAACGTAGCTTTCTTTACTTTAATTTTTGTTTGCAAAAAGCTTATTAGTTTTGAAATAAACACCTGCACCGCAATCGTATCATGTTTCAACACTTTTGAGATAACAATGAAACTGATATTTTTAAGTATTCCAGATTCCGTGTAATAAATGACAAAAGGGTGAATAGTGGCTTGCTCATTACTCCAATAACTACTTTGAACAGCATCTTGAAAAACAAATGAATAATTTTCAGAAAAATCACAAATTATTATTACTTCGCCGTCTTTAAGACAACTTTTATAATCTCTCAAGAAACTAGACTGCTGAGATTTGACAAAATCGTGGGATACTAATTGTTCCAACTTTTCACAAAAATAAGCAATAAATTCATCAATTGGTTTAACAAGTGTCTCTAAACTACATCTATCAGTTGAAATCCATTGCTCAAAAGATATTTCAACTAAACCACGTTTTTCTAATTTGTCTGTTAAACTACTCTCAAAATCTGAAAAGCCTGGACATCGTTCGCATTCACGGAGGTAACATTTTTTAGTTCTAGTTGATGAGCTACATAATATTTCTTCAAAACACAATTTATAATCATTCTCGAATGAATATTTTCTAAGACCATGAAGCATCAAGTTAATGTTCTCATGAATGGTGCAAACACAAATGTTATGAGAACCTGTGCTGCCAAGTAATTTGCAATGCTTTGGTCTTAGTGCTGCAAAAGAGCTAAACCCAACAGCATTTTGATGCATCTCTTGAAATTTAATGAAAGCTTCTCTTAATGAACAAACTAAAAGGCGCTTTTGAATATGAACCCTCTTACCTTCACTCCTCACTGAAACGTAGTCGTTCATACCAGGGGTTGCTCGTGTAATCTCATCACTGTCGTAAAATTGCAAAATTTGGTTTTTATTTCCGGGTTCAGACCGTGTCCCTGCTTTTCGTTAGGGGCAGCTAAAACACCTTCGTGCATTGCAAGGAATTTAGCTTGTAATACGATGTACTTGTTTGTTATTCCAAATTCTGCCATTACTCTTTGATTTGTCCAAGATTGTGGTAAAACCGAAAGTATCCTTACTTGATCGTCCCTCGAAGTTTCTGGATCAGCATACCGGTCCTTTAGCTGCGCGATTATTTCGTCATATTCGGCTGCTTTCACTTTCAATTGTTCCAGGTCATCCTCCTCCGCTTGATCCCCAAATATGTGTGTCCGAATGCCGTTTGAAACATCTTTGAACTTTTGCGGGCATAATTTACGTTCAGGAACTTTTTAGCCGATATTGGCGAAACGTTGATTCCAGCTACGCCCTTGTTAAATAGCTCAATATTATGGCGCCTTGAATAATCTTGCACACTGCTATCAGATGGCACTGACATTAATGATATTGCCGATGGCGTTTCCTCGAGACCATACAAGTCTACTTGCCGTGATGTAGATGGTTGTGGATCCATAATGTTAGTAATTGATGGTTTCTCACTAGGCTCCGAAATTGCAGCATGGGATTGTTCCGTTCTATTTAAATGCAAACGACAATTATCACAAATCATCAAAGTAGTGTCCAAATGTGTTTTGCCCATAAACTTAAGTTTTTTGGCATTTTGTTCGGTTAATTTACGAAGGTTTTTGAGCACCGTTTAGTGGGAAACGGCATACAACACTTCTTCATGTTAAACTCCATTTTCAGTTTACTCAGATAGATTTTACTGATGAATGCGACTATGTATGAGCATATATATTGGCTGTGGTACCTTTGGAAATGCAGGTATAAAACATCTCTGGTAGTTTACAGGCAGCGTACATTAGCTGTTTTTTTATGAGAAGATATACCTGACATACGTTATAGCTGCTATTTGTCTACCTACCTAAACAATATGTGTTACTTTCATCGCTACATCACCGAACTGTTCGGAGTGTAGTTTTCACACACTACACCCGACCTCTAACATCGTTGGAGCTTGGCAAAATAGTCAGCAGTTCGATTAATATGCTTCTTCTATATGACCCTCCGCATAATTTCATCATCTGTCCATTTCACACTTGTCGCCCCTGCGACATCTATCTCGCTGTTACTTTCATCGCTTTAGCAAATTCGCTCCCTTCATTCTCTGAGCGGCCCGACCGATACAGCCATAAAACAATTATAAATATATTGATTGCAATATTAAAACAATAGTGCTATTTATCTTGTTCTTTTCAAATGAGTCTTCTTATCATCCTGATATCAAAAGAAAAGAGGACATTAGAGTAATGTGAACGTTATAATATGAAGATCTTGGAAAATTTATCATTTCTGGTGGAAATCTCGATTAACTTAAGAAAAGAGCGAATTTTCTGAGGTTTTTCATTCTATTGAAATAAAATCCGAAAAATCTCGAAAACGGTTGCGTTCAGGTGATTTATCATTATCATCATTATTGTTTTTAATGATCTCCAAAATCATATTGTATAATTAATTTTCATTTATAATAATAAATAACTAAAATTTGAAATATGCACCAAAGTTTGCTCTTCGGAAAACTTTTTTATTATAAGAGCGTCCATCCTAGAGTTTTTTTCAAAACGTGTCTTTTTTCTCAAATTTCCACAAAACAAATTTGAAAAATATTAAAAATATGTTTTTTTTATATTTGATTTTTAGTATTTATTTTCGATTTTTCTTTATGAAAAAAATTTTTTTTCAGTGTACATTTTTTACAAAGCCTTTTTAGTTCTCTACAACTCCCCCATATAAAGTTTTTCTCTAAATGTAATGGTTTTGAACTACGATTTTTCAAGTAAAATGTTGGAAAAAAACATACACCCATCTCAAAAGTTACTCTTGAATCCAAATAATCTTAATACCAGTGGATTTTTTTTCAACATACCGAAGACGTGTACCAAGTTTCATCAAAATCGAAGATAGTTGAGTTTGGTGACCGACCGATTTGGCGTGGAATCAACTACTACCATTTTTCCGCTCGGTTGTCTTACGGTCCTTGAACGTTTTGCTCACATGAGATACGGTTGAATGTGCGATTCCGAGCTGTTTTCCGATCCATCGATGAAAAGCGTTTGGGTTTTCGAAGTGAGTGCTCAAAATTTGTTGGCGCACTATTTCTTCATTCGAAGTCATCACTGAAATCACTCGACCGATTTTCACGAAACTCATTAGACAATTGACACAACACAATGAAATACATTCAGTTAAAATTTCAATAATTTTTACCCACAAGTGTTTACCCACAAAAAGTTACGAACAATTGCGTGTGTCCAAATTTCATCGAATACAGTCTTTAGATCGATTTTACATCTTTTAAACTGGCTTTGACGGCGTTTTCAACGAGCTTTTTCCCACAACAAGGTATATCTAGAGGTATCCGAAGTTTCTTTTTAAATATTTGAAGTATGAAACATTCAAAAATAATTTGACAACCAGTGAATTTTTGGTAGTAAATGGTTTTATTTTATTGAAATTGGGTCCTTTACAATTTGTTTGGTCACAGATGACATCGGCCCTCGGTTAACAAACACAAATCGTCCCATGTTTCGGCATTTTTCATAACATTTTTGAGTGTTTCGGTTTGAATAAAGCTCGATTCAAAGTAAATCTGGACGTACGGTTTAATACACCACCGCGTCCTTGGTGGTTGAAACAAAAAACGTTTGATAGGCATTTGTTGATGTTTCATTGTCGAAGAAATTGGTGAAAAGTTTTTCTCGATTTGTCGACGCATCTCGAAATTCCGGATCATAGAACTTGAGAAAAGAAAATTAATTGTACACAAACATCTAGAGAATCCTTCGTGGTCTGCCTCAAAAATAGCAAAAGTGTTAAAAGTCCCAAAGTCATCGGTGTGTCTTGTAATCAAACGTTACAAGGATACTCTGAGTGTGGATAGAGCACAGCGCATCTATCATAAAAGTGGCACTAGGGACAAAGAGCTGAGGAGAAAGGTGATGAGGTACGTGAAAGGCAATTCAGGTGTCTCCATACGTGATTTGGCAAAGCAATACGATTCCAACTTTTCCACCATGCATAAAATCCTTTCAAGAGAAGGATTTAAGTCTTTTGTTGCCAGTAAACGTCCGAATCGCTCCCTGAAACAGAATTTAATATGTAGTGTAAAAGGAGATGTTCGCTCATCACCATGAGGCACCAAGAGTGAACATTAATGTTTTTGGCTAGAATGAAAGATATGAAGAGAAAGTTATGATAGTTCCGTCAGTGTGCGGCAGGCTTTGAGCGAAAAGGGTATGTGTACAGTGGTACTCGAACCAACGACATTTTCGCCTAACATCTCACTGCGGGGATGCTTCGACCTACCCCGCATATCAGCATTTGCAACATGGCTCCAACTAAAAAGAAAAATATTCTGTACTCTCTTAACAACTTTAAAGTTAATGGACTATGGTATTAAAGCTCTATCCACATAATATCTAGACGCAAGAAATCAGCTCTATCTCGGGATTGTTTCGATGAAACAAAACAGTTAAGCAGTCAAAATTAAGATCTTTTTCAACTTCTAGGCAAAATATCAACGTACGACTGTTTCCGTTTTGGGCTTGACAAATAGTGTCTCTTGACTGTAGTGGCAGCTATTCATATCTGGCCAAAACTTGACAGGGCCTGAGTGTTCTTTGGCGAATGACGGTTAATGTTTATCAAGCACCCTTCCCTTGTAGGACTTTGACTTCATAAACCCATTTGTAACGAAAACCTTTAGTTGTTTGTCCGCAGCTGTAAAGCAAAAACGAATTCATTTAAGTTAGGAACGCAGCTGCCTACCAGCCAATAAATCATCGCCACCAGCACCTCGATTAGCAGCACCAACCGAAGTTTTGAATTTCAGGTTAGCTAAGTTTTAAATTTCAAAAACTGGTATGTTTTTGATTGTTTTTGTTTTGGTTACTTCTGTATACAAATGGCATTCAAAAGAATAAGTCTGCTTGAAGCAATAAATAGTAATCAAGACCATAAAGAAAAAAAAAACAAATAGAAAAAAAACAGTATTTTTTATTAAATTTAGGATGATGTAGGTGATGATGTAATTTGTCCATTATTATTTATTTTATTTATCAATGATATAGAACACATTTTGAGCTGCCTTCATGTTTCAATATATGCAGACGACATGAAACTTTTCATGGAGATATGTGAGACATCGGACCTTGAATTATTTCAACACGAAATTGACAATTTCTACATATGGTGTAAGAAAAATTTGTTAGAACTTAATGTAAAAAAATGCAATTCCTTTTCGTTTACCAGAAAACACGCAATATTGCAAAACTCTATTAAACTCGGTCAGAAAACTGTTGAAAGATGCAGTCAAATTAGAGACTTAGGTGTTATACTCGATTCTAAATTAACTTTTGCCGAACATTTTAATAATATCATTTATAAAGCAAGCAACATGCTTGGGTTTATCAAAAGGTTTAGCTTGAACTTTAATGATCCATACACCATCAAAACGCTGTACATAACATATGTGAGACCCCTTCTTGAATATTGTAGCATAGTTTGGTCTCCATATCAAGATACACATGCAAGCCGTATAGAGTCAGTTCAAAAACAATTTTTGTTATTTGCCCTACGAAAGTTAGGTTGGACGACTTTACCTATGCCGTCCTATGAGTCACGATGTATGTTGATTAACTTAGATGGGCTTAAAAAAAGAAGAGAATTTGCAATGATAGCTTTCCTGAATGATGTTATTATGCAGAGAGTAAACACACAAGAGATTTTAGAAAATCTTAACTTCTATGCTCCCTCTCGCTTCCTAAGAAATAGACAATTATTTTACATAAACAGTCAAAGAACAAACTATGCAAAGAATGGGCCTTTAAATAGGATGATATACGTGTTATAATAAGTATTGCGATTTAGTAGATGTGACAATGAATAAAAAGAGCTTAGGAAAATTTTCTTTTCACGGTTAGGGTAAATTAAGATATAACGAATTAGACTTTATGTACTATTTGTAAAACAAAACTGGTCTACAAAAGATTGACGCCAAATAAATAAATAAATAAATAAATAAATAAGTAATACGGGTTTTTATTGTTTCGGATAGATTATGTTTGTCGATGGAAAAAAATGCAACGGAAAGTGGAGGAGTTCAATAGACAAAATGTACTTAAAATGAAAATGGAAGAACGCTTGAGATTTGACCAGAGATCGAAATTATCGCTCAGCTGGGTGAAAACAATGCTCTCTCTCAAACAGGTTTTCGATGAGTAGCGTACCGTTCACATTTTCATCTCTCCTTTTTCGCCAATAATTCATTATCCTCTCGCTTGCATATGCGAAAATATCTCTGTCCACAATTAAACGAACATTTGTTCTCATGTCACATTTTTCACTGAAAACATGCTAAGATCGCAAACGAGGAGCAAAACCCGAAAATAAGGCCAAGTTGGTGCACACTAGTACCGCCATGGACCATCATTATAGAATTATAATGTCAGAATAAAACAAGCATAAAGACGGGTGCATTTTCAGGTGCCAAAAAGTAAGTGAAAAATAATTATCGGCATCTATGATTCACCGAAAAAGAAACGATTTATCAGCTACACATGCTCTCCGGAAATTCTAAATCGCCGTTGCTTTTCTCGCGAAAACTGCTGTGAGCGTATAATAGTCTCTCGCTTCTCACATTCTCATTTGCTTCGGTCTCTGGATTTGACCAACCAGAAGTGTCTGGTACTAGAAACACGAAAGTCGGAAAGCCCTAAACGAGTTTTGACGAACTTCGTGAGAGAAGTGAACGATTAAAAGCTACAAAGCTGCACACAAAAAATTTGTTTCAAAGTTGATGAAGTGATTGAAGCTACCGATATGCTGACGAATCATAAAGAATTGAAAATCAGTCCAGTCGTTCAAAAGTTATAAGCTAAAAGTCACCCTAATGACAAAATGAAAACTTCGAGTCATGTATTTTCCAAAAAAGAACAAACTTACCAAATATTAAAAATTTCTATAATCTTCTTCATATTTTTGATATGGAATTGCTGAATTTTCATATTTTAAGGATGTTCTAGATCTTGCAATAGCCACTCAGATTCATACATTATTCTTCATATCGTTCAACTTCTAAAATGCTATGTACAAATGGTTTTGAAAAATAAATCGTAGTACTTCAGGACGAGACTAATGAATTTACCGTTTTATTGGATGTTTCGAATATTCCAGGGATCATAAAGTGGCCATATCTCGGTAGTGTGGCTTAATACAACAATTTAGATAGCATATTTGAAATCGGCGGCCCAAAATAACTTGGAAGCACATAGCTTATCTATGTAAAATCCATTTTTAGACGTGTACCCGCCTTTTGTAGGAATGGCATCACTGTGCTTGGTTACATAACATTTTTGCCCGGAAAGTTACCCAAAGTCCATATTTACATACGTTTTGTCATCCATCAGTATGCCTAAGCACCTTGTGAGAACCTCTCTAAATAAATTCCGTGCGCTTATTTTGGTCATTCTATTCTGTTTCATTGTAGGTTAGGCTGCTTGCTGGTACGATAAGGACGATAGCCGTTGCGTAGAGAGATCCTCCGGAAAGTGTTGGAATTGTATTTTATGGCAATGTTCCCATTAGAGAGCCTTGAGTTTACTGTAATTGTTCTTAATACCTTCATACGCAGTTATAATAGGTCAAAGTTGATCTGGAATTCCTTAAATGGCCTGTTTCGCGGTTGCCATTTGTATACAGAAGTAACCAAAACAAAAACAATCAAAAACATACCAGTTTTTGAAATTTAAAACTTAGCTAACCTGAAATTCAAAACTTCGGTTGGTGCTGCTAATCGAGGTGCTGGTGGCGATGATTTATTGGCTGGTAGGCAGCCGCGTTCCTAACTTAAATGAATTCGTTTTTGCTTTATAGCTGCGGACAAACAACTAAAGGTTTTCGTTACAAATGTTTTTATGAAGTCAAAGTCCTACAAGGGAAGGGTGCTTGATAAACATTAACTGTCATTCGCCAAAGAACACTCAGGCCCTGTCAAGTTTTGGCCAGATATGAATAGCTGCCACTACAGTCAAGAGACACTATTTGTCAAGCCCAAAACGGAAACAGTCGTACGTTGATATTTTGCCTAGAAGTTGAAAAAGATCTTAATTTTGACTGCTTAACTGTTTTGTTTCATCGAAACAATCCCGAGATAGAGCTGATTTCTTGCGTCTAGATATTATGTGGATAGAGCTTTAATACCATAGTCCATTAACTTTAAAGTTGTTAAGAGAGTACAGAATATTTTTCTTTTTTAGTTGGAGCCATGTTGCAAATGCTGATATGCAGGGTAGGTCGAAGCATCCCCGCAGTGAGATGTTAGGCGAAAATGTCGTTGGTTCGAGTACCACTGTACACATACCCTTTCGCTCAAAGCCTGCCGCACACTGACGGAACTATCATAACTTTCTTCATATCTTTCATTCTAGCCAAAAACATTAATGTTCACTCTTGGTGCCTCATGGTGATGAGCGAACATCTCCTTTTACACTACATATTAAATTCTGTTTCAGGGAGCGATTCGGACGTTTACTGGCACAAAAAGACTTAAATCCTTCTCTTGAAAGGATTTTATGCATGGTGGAAAAGTTGGAATCGTATTGCTTTGCCAAATCACGTATGGATACACCTGGGTTGCCTTTCACGTACCTCAACACCTTTCGCCTCAGCTCTTTGTCCCTAGTGCCACTTTTATGATAGATGCGCTGTGCTCTATCCATACTCAGAGTATCCTTGTAACGTTTGATTACAAGACACACCGATGACTTTGGGACTTTTAACACTTTTGCTATTTTTGAGGCAGACCACGAAAGATTCTCTAGATGTTTGTGAACAATTAATTTTCTTTTCTCAAGTTCCATGATCCGTAATTTCGAGATGCGTCGACTAATCGAGAAAAACTTTTCACCAATTTCTTCGACAATGAAACATCAACAAATGCCTGTCAAACGTTTTTTGTTCCAACCACCAGGGACGCGGTGGTGTATTAAACCGTACGTCCAGATTTACTTTGAATCGAGCTTTATTCAAACGGAAACACTCAAAAATGTTATGGAAAATGCCGAAAAAAGGGACGATTTGTGTTTGTTAACGGAGGGCCGATGTCATCTGTGACCAAACACGAACCAAATTTTAATTAAAAACAAAAAAAAACATTTACTACCAAAAATTCACTGGTTGTCAAATTATTTTTGAATGTTTCGTACTTCAAATATTTAAAAAGAAACTTCGGATACCTCTAGATATACCTTGTTGTAGGAAATAGCTCGTTGAAAACGCCGTCAAAGCCAGTTTAAAAGATGTAAAATCGATCTATACTGAATATTATGCAATCGATTTTAAAACCTCTAATTCAATATAGGGATTCTTCCATCAAAGCACTTCCCTAAATATTTTCAGATGATAACTTGGTTATATAGCTTTGATTACCTTTTAAATAGGGTCCCATTCTGCTAGGCCATAATACTCTTCAAATAAATCACATGCACTTGGAAATGCTGCAGTTTTCGTTGCTTATAATAGAACTTTTGTTCACATCCAGTTCAAATGAAACCATAGCCGAATAAAAAAGGGGCTACCAAATAGCTGCTCCCATTTGAGAAGTTTAACGCAAAGCACTTTTAAGCTGTTCTGATGCTGAATGAAAAACAAACAAAAAACCGAAGATGTGTAAACTACACTGCGAAAATACTCATAGAAGGGTGGACCCTAGTTCGGATCAGTAACGGAATGCATTTTTCAACGTTATTCTAATGGTCGTTGCAATTTGAAACCGATGCAGGTGACAAAAGTCAATTATCGATAATCAAATCCGACCTGTAATTGAAACCCCCACATTTTTCAATATAAGGAACTTCCAGAGAGTGCTACAGACACGATACAAACAAACTGTCTGTGACAGCACATGTAGCATAGCAATGTCGTGTAGCTTGTCGTTTGATACTATACATCCTCATATAGGTGTAGTTATTTCAGCCACCACACAGTCACATGACCCGTGTTCCGGTCTTTTCGCATACAGGTTTACAATCATACCAAACGGACGACCTCAAGTTCAGTTTCATACGAACGAACAGCACTAGAATGACATAAGCAACAAGGTTTTGCTCGTATATTTCATACTCACATCACACCTGATTAGTGTTTTGGTGCTTGCCTAGTAAATGCATCTCACTTTTAGTCTGTCCTCCAGCCGTGCAAATGTTCCAAAGTGATAGCAATTATCGTGTAACATCGTGTAATTTATCACCTTCTGGTACAATCAATTATTACTAGTAGAATTGTACGTTTATCTGTGAGCCATAAATTATGAGTGATGCTTATTCCGAGTACAGTGACAACGATAGCAAACAAGCGGATTCGGTCGGTCATCTATCCATCTACGATCTGGATGAAGATTCGCTTTTAGAGATCTTCAGGCACCTTGACTTCAACGAACTACTTGATGCCTGTGGTGTATGTGTCCTGTTTCGTCAGCTATCCAGAAGATGCCTACGCAAAATACGCCACTTCGAGTTGGATTACCGTGCCTTCATGAACAATTTTCATCTGCCACGAATCAACCTCATACTGAGCAACATAGGACCACATCTGAAAGCTTTTAAATTTTCCGGTGGGTTTATCATGAACGAAGATCTGAAACGTACCATCGTCAACGATGTTGCACTAAACTGCGGCAGCTTGCAACATCTCACCATCAACTATGTTGAACTACGGGCCGAACATTTGAATGCACTGAGAGTGCTGCTGTTGCATCTGACAGGGCTGGATTTGGGACGATGTGCACTGCGGGATGACATCTTTGGAGCGTTTATTGAGGACGCTTCCCAGTTAAAGACATTGGCAATTCCAGGGAACGCCGAGCTGAGTGGAAGCTTTTTGGATGCTTGGCAAAACTGTCACCAGCTGGAACAGCTAGATGTGAGTTATTGCTACTCGTTGAGCGTTGGGAAGATGGAGACATTTCTGACGAGAGCGAACAAATTGAAAGGGGTGGATGTGACAGCTTGCACGTGGCTCAAGAAGGACAAGTGTGTTTTCAACGATTGCGGACGAGACATCGAGCTAGGCGTTGAAGTGCCAGTATTGAACTATTTTAAGGCTGCCTAAACGTATTCACGGTGGTACAGAGTATTGAATCTTATTTAGTGATTTGATTATTGTGCATTTGGCTATCTAATTTCTATTAGTTAAAATTTTACGTTGTACTTTTATGTGATATCTTTTCGTGTATATATTTTACAATATATGTATTATCAAAATCGCAGAGACTAAGGTGCATGAAGTTTTGTGAAATGAAATATATAATAAAACTGAATTTTCTCCTCAAATTAAATCTGCTTCCCTTTTTTTACTTTCTTGGGCCTTCAAGTTAGCTGGCTGCTGATCCTCATCTTAATGTTTATTATGCACTTTCACATTTATAAGTTTAGAACTTTCGATGCCTGTACCATGTTTGCACTAGTTTGATTGAGTGGAAAGTACTTTATGCTCAGAATGTCGAGAAATTTTGCTTTGCGAAAAAAATTTAGACCAGTTGCTTTATATCTAGTTTTACCGACTGTGCTAAAAGATGTTTCCCATCAATCCAAGCAAATATTATTTTGAGTGAGTGGAGGCCACCTGGTCAAAATGGAGATAAATGGGTTCTCAAGCGTTAATTAACATTACCCTTGTTTTCCTAATCCAAAAGATAAGAGAGGTTTCTCAACCATCCAGGCAAATAGTATTCGAGTGAATTCCTCCAACAGCATGATAACTGTTGCTTTAAATGAGGCCAAGTTGGCTCTCAAACGTTACTTTAAATTTACCTTGTTTCCTCAATGAAGAACCACTATAACACTTTGTGAGAAGCCCAACGGCTTACTGTTTAAATCAGTCCAAATCGGCTCGCAACCATGATTAAAAATTACTTTGTTTTTTCAATAAAAAAAACCACCATCATGCGTTGTGAGTGGCATCCTTACAGTTGGTTGCAATCGGTTCGAAATGGATAATTGTCCTATTGATACAAACCGGTCCAAATCGAATTGAAATCGGTCTAACGTACAATTAACTTTCTAAACGTCTCGCTAATTAGGCGTACTTTTTATCAAAAACGGACCATGCTGCCAAACCAACCCATTTATTTAATATCCCAGTGATTTCTCGTGAAGGCGCAGATGTGTTCTCGGCTTGCAATAAAGCGAGTAAAGACTGACTAAAAGTAATTTGGTACGCACAAAAAGACCTGTTATTGCCGCAAACAATTCAACAAGCAGAATCGCACTCAACACTGAAAGAGCCTGTAAGTAGGCCTATCTGTCAAAAGATAAGCTTTTGCTCTAGTAAAATTTGAAAAATTTATTAGTAAATTATGCATGTTACACGTCAATTACCGAAAATAAATTGCACTATAGATAGCTAAATTGGCAAAACAAAACATTATTTCAGCCTCAATTATCAGGTAATTCGGAGGATTCATTAGCTTGGGGACAAAATCGATCTTTTCGGCAGCATCACTCCAAATACCAGCTGGCCAAATCGGGCCAAAAGATGTCTTTGCCCCTATGCTTGCGGATGACCGGCTTGTATTTCAGGCATTCTTCAACTGCAAATCGCTAGCGGAGCTTTTTCGCGGACTTGATTCCCGACACATTCAGTCGAGTTGTATAACTTTTGACCCGTTTAAAATCGAGTTCGACGTATGATTCGTTATCGATCAAAGTGTAGCCCGTGTGTTTCGTCAAAAAGCGGTCGTACAAGAGCCTTGTACGCTTTTTAGCCACGGAATTCTGCTTCATGTACCGGTTATGATGTTCACTTGCTTTGTACGACTTGTGTCGTTCCCTGGCAAGGATGTTTCTCACCGTTTAAAAGTTGGCGTTGGCCTAATCTCGGATCGAAAGACCGGGGTTGGCTTGACTGCACCTCAACACCTCGCTGCGCAGCTGACGATCCCTGCTTCCAGTTTTTTCGTAGGTCCGCTGATTTCTATCCACACTTAGGTTTTCCTTGTAGGTTTTGAGCACTCGACAAACTATTGTTTTTGGCATCTTCAACACTTTAGCCAGCTTTGCACCGTACCACTTGGGATTTTCCAGGTGTTTGGACACTATATTTTTCATCTTTAGAGATCCATTTGATTAGTCGAGTAATTAGTACGAGACACTGAAGAAGTCTGCACATTGTAGACGAAATACGCGTATCTGTCAAGATAAGCAAAGGTAATTGGAATGAAATGGAAAATACTATTTTTTTCCATTTGATGTTATTTCTTAACGTGATCGACTACTTTGATCAAACTTGAACCAGTTGTTCTCCATAGAAGTGTTAACAAACCACTGTCAAAGTTTTTCGATTCCCAACACTAGAGGCGTACTAGTGGCGCGCGAGGGGCGTACCACTTAACTTTTAGTCAGCCACGCCAACACATTCCTACGTTTTCCTTTTTTGACCTGCATTCCTTCCGAGGCGGAGCCAGTATAGATCATTGCACGCTGGCGTCATCAATACCTTTCTAATAGTTCAGGGAGCTTGTTTATGCCGACTAAGAAAAATTGCGATAAAATCGGCTTGAGTTTTTGTGCTCCAATTTTTTTACCATTGAAGTAAAATAGCCGGAAAACATTCACCAGTGTGAATATTTATACGATGTTCAGAATTGAATCATATACAACCCGGAAAAAGACAATGTAAAATTTCGCTTCTAACACCTTATATACATTGTTTTGTTTAGCTTCTAACACTTTGTATACAAGCGCACTGAACTATAAAAAAATAAAGGTTAGCCCAATCCGTGCAATAATCAATTGCCTTGTTCGTGGATCAACAGTTTTAACATATTGAGGATGCATGTTTGCCCCTCGCATCATCGGTTCTCTGTGTAATTCCAGCTAATCTGGCAATAACGGAGTAGCAATCTCGGGCGGTCAATCATGCTCAATCCAAGTAACCATCACATTATAACCAGATTTGTTACATCAATGACTATTTTATATCCGAAAACTCTACAATTTCAAGCTTATTGTTCATTGCTTATTTTCAAGAGAACTTTCGATGTGTGTACCAGTTTTGAATTAGTATAATGGTGTGGTAAGGACAATAAAACCCTATGCCCAGACAGTCGAGGAAATTTTCCTGATGGACAAATCCAGCCACCTCAAGCAAAGTGTTGCTTTGTAGTTGCGCTTTTCTATTAACTGAATTAAGGGAGGGCCTAACGTTTGCATTAAAAAAATTGACTTTTTTCGGAGGGTGATAAAAATAAGCTAAGATAATTGCTTTTAATAAGTTTTCCACGGAAGGTAATTATTTAAGCTTACTTGCAAAAAAAATTCTACGCCCTTGCGAGCGGTCTTCCGGTCTTCTACGCCCTTGCGAGCGGAGTTAACCGAAACATTCGCCATGGCGGACGAACATGCGTGTAGGCATGTTTTTGAGTTCTTCCTTTGATTTATTTATCATTTCCTTCTCAGTTTTCGCGACAAAATTGTCCAGAAATTCTCGATGGGACACAGCTGCGGCATAACACCGCGCCTTGGGCCTTATGGTATTTCTTAATAAACGACGTAACTTCCGACAGGCATTTCGTACTTCAAATTTCCCCGTTCACGGCCACTCCGGAGCGAAAGAAGAGCGGCTTTGACATCCTCTTCTCACTGATTGTCAGCCACAGCTGCACCTTCTTGGGGAGCTTGGTGTGTGAAATGAAGTTCACCTCGGAGCTCACTTTCTTCGTGGGGGAAGTAAAATACGAAGTGATAAGAGATAGGTCTCGTCGTCCATCACCATCGCCACGTCGCGATTCGCCGGGAAAATCGAGTTGACCATCTTATTCAGCCGCTGCCGCTGCGTCATTGTCTGCAGTTCCGAAACCAGTGGACGTGACTTCCGCTTCCTGACATGTATGTCCATGTTCGCCAGGTACTTTTTCACTGTTTGGCCGGTTGAACCGACCCCCGGCCAAGCGCACTCAGCGATGCAGCCACTTTTCCCTCGGTCTTCCGCTTTAGCATCCTTTGGAGCTTCTTGTCGCTCAGGGCCGTCGGCCGCCCGAAACCGGGCTTTCTTTCAATGATCTTATTGTTGTCTAATAGTGCCAAGATGTTGTAGATTTTTGTCCATTTTTTTAAATGCAAATGTGACTACAGTGGAACTGCCGTAGTCTGGTGCCTAAACTAGACTCGTTCGAATGTTCAGTTCATAGCTCCGATTGTCATATACCTATTTGTTTTTTGTGAAACCTTGCTTTCTTCAGAAAGCTAAATCAACTTACACAATTTTAACATCAACTTATGGACATAGAATGTATCGTCCAGCTCTTCCAGGCGTCGAAATCGTTTCTTGGCAAGTAACCGCAAAGAATAAAGACCACTGTATGGCTTCAGTTTACGTTCCTACCAGAACTTCTATTAGCCGTGGTAACCCTTGGAATCTAGTTTCTATTCCACCGTCTCCATGACATGAATTCCCACGATACTGGAAGGGGGACCTATACGATGACAATCGAGGAATCCAGGTAACGCAAAAGTGAGGTTAAACTTCGTAGATGGCGCTCGTGAAAAATGGGTCTAAGCAAAGTAATAGGTGATGAAAAAGAGTAGAAAATCGTCGATAATGACGATACTGACCAATTCAGATAGTTATTATAAATTCCAGTTTTAGATGCTCGATTTTGACCTAATTTTAGCTTTACTTGAATTTCTCAATAGGGGATAATTTTTTGTGACTTAATTGTTACCGTTACGTACATCAGACTATTCAAAATTTTAAATATTGAAGAACGGAATATTTCGGATCAGATATAACAAAGACCAATTCTTCTTAACCCATTTTATATTACATTCAAAAACATCCGTAGAACCAGGTTAACAAACTTTCTAGTGGCGTCACGTGTTGCTACGTTGTACTTTTTCAGACGTCTCCAGATGTACTTTTTAAGCAATTTTCAGCTTGCATGTATCCACTTCTGTTATTCAATGTAATATTCCCTAAATTCTTGATCTTGTAAATCCGATTGATCTTATTAAAAGTTAAAAAAGGTTATAAATCATGCCGTCAGACGCTCCCGACGGAATCGACAAACGACTCACTGTGCTGGATAAGTAACAGTATTTATCGTGATGAATACTCAAGAAGAAGGTTTAAATTGGCATTGGGAGATCACACTAGATCTTGAGCTTTTGCAAAACGTACCAATTTTTCAGGAATTAAGAAGAATTGTTTTTTTCTAAAAGATGTCAAAATTTATCTCCCATCATGAAGCGGAAAAGAAAACATTCGAAATCTGATTTCTCTTATCAATCAGCACAGTCTTGCCCGAGAGTCCTGCCGCAATCCGACACCGCAGCAGATCTTCGGTCACGCCAAGCGGACGTCATACGCAGCGCGTCACGATTGCGGGACAGATCTCTCGTGAGGTGGCAAGCCACGGGTTGTTCACTGAACGGCGCCCTTTCCATCTGGGGTTGCTTACTCATCAATTCAAAACTCGTCATGTGGTGAACTCAATCCACGTATGACTAAAGATTTCTGCAATGCGTTATTTAGCTCATTCTAGCTCGTTATAGCTTACACACTAATCTTGTATGTGTTTATATCAACTACAAACTAGTAAGATTCCTATACGACACTCTACGATCAACCGTAGGAGTGTAGAATAAAGAATATACGGATAAAAGCAAATCTTACCGAATAGAGTAAACAAAAAAAAATGAATTTTGCTTGATTATGTACGTTATATATAATAATATAAAGATGAAAGAAAAAATATTAGGTACAATAAGTATCTCGAAGCTCTCATTCTTCAGAGCAAACCTTTCGCTTTGCAAACCTCGCGCATCAGGTTTTTGAGATATCGAATCTCGCGCCCAATGTCGGCAGATTTGCTTTTCAATCCGTCATTCTTTTCCTTCAGCTGACGTTCCACAATAAGGATCTCTTCGATTTCGGCCTTCTTCTTCTGACGGTAACGGGTAGCGGCGTTCTTGTTCTGCTCCTTCTTACGGGATTTCTTGTCCTCAATACCACGACCGTAGGGGCGAGTGCGCTTTTTGGAGACGCCCCCGCCGGAAACTTTGCTGATCGAATTCTTCTTGGTGCTGCTGGCTGGACTCCACTCGTCATCCTGATCACGGGAGTACGCCGATCCGCAATAGGACGAGCTGGTATCGCTCATTGGGGACGAGCTGGACACGGAACCAGCCTCGGAAAATGAGCACGAGTCTTCGTCATGGCAATCGGGAAGATCTTTCGACCGGGAGCGAACGATTTCTTCAACCAACTCCAAGTTACGGGCGATATTCTCCACCTCGTCTACTGGCTGGAAACCGAAACTATCGGCCAGTTGATACTCTCCGGGAACCTGTTGATGAGGTTCGGCAGAAGCCTGCTGATGCTGTTCAACAACGGTCGGAATCTGATTCAGCAGGATTGCACTGTTCACTGAATTTGCGAATCCATAGAAGCTTCCGTTGCCAGCCGCTGTCTCCGAAGGCAGAGTAAGGTACGTTGGCTGCTCGGTTGAACCGCATTGGGCCTCTTGGGGTGGTGTTTGAGGCGGTGTCAGATGAGTCAGCTCGACGGTTCCGTACACGAAGTCGAATTCCAGCAGCAGCTCTTCGGTGTTCTGTACCTTCTCCGGTTGTCGTTGATGGGGAAAGGGGCCGATTTCAGGAGCGAGGCCAACGAGGGCCGCCGACGGCGCCAGTGGTGGAGCATAACCACCGGAGGCGAGGGCCAGTTGGGGAATTTTTAACTTCTCACCAAGCCATTGATCTGGAAAAGGGAAGAATAGATAGAAATGATGTTATTGTTTTTTTCTTCTAATAACCGGTTAATTTTTCAAGGAAATGATTCGTCGTTTTATCGTTTTTGTTCTTGACTAAACTTAAGCATATATTTATGTTCATATAGTTCATCAGCTTTGATAAAAAATCGCATTGAAATATTCTATAAACCAAAAACTGTACTGCAAAATTTCAATGATCAAATTTCCAGCCTATTTACAGTCAACTAATTGGTAGAGAATGAAAACCGAGAAAACAACTAACAAATCAGGCCGTTGTTGTGGCTTTTACAATAAACATTCTCTGAATTATATTCAGATCATAGTGGTGCGTATAAAACTTGTTGTTGTTCTATATAGATTGTAACCAGCACTCCGTTGAGGGCAAGGCTTGATCGAAACATTTACTTGCGTCTTCTGAGAAAGTGATGACGCATTTCACTTTCGGAGATTATCAGGACAATGACAGAAAAGGCTTTTGTCATATTAGTTTCCAATCAAAACAACTCATTATCGACTGACTCGTATTGCGTACGTATGTCTTTTTCGATGTTTTGGCGTGGTTGTACATATGTGAATGTTGTTGAACAACAACATAAGCTGTTATGCAGCTTTCTTTGGCAGGCATTAGCTCGTAATCTGGCATGTTGATCGAGTTGGTGCTGTATGTGATTGTTTTCCGGGACTTTTTACCAATTGATTTAAAAATCCAATTAAAAATCGCATATATTGAAGTGTAAATATCTGCTTCCATCATTTGTGTATTCAGTCTAACACTCATTGGCCAGGTATTATGGTATAATAGAAGAAATCTGTATGCTACAACCCTTTAAGTGAATATTGAAAACAACTTCAATCAGGTAGCTAGAAAGTGATAGCTCTTCTGCAGATACAGCAACCTATTTCAGAATGTCTGGAGAGTCGTCTACATACAATAAACCCCGCATGTAAACATTACCAATATCATTTCTATAAGGGTACTGCAGCCCCCTTCTGATTTGGAACTGTAAAATTTTGAATCCAGGCACGTATTCAGTATTATTTGAAAATAGGCTTTTGTAATCAGATAGATCTCACCAAAGGTCGCCACCAAAATAACACTAGCGTGTTCATTCGTAAAAATGAAAGTATTCGACGTTAATTCGTAATTAATTCCATGCATCCGTGACACAATAACTGCAAAAATTAACGTTGCTAAACAGCCCGTTAGATATGCAATCAGCATTACAAAACTCCCCACGTGGTGAGTGCATATGAAATTATGTAATTTTTAAAGATAAGCTTTTTATCAACTTCTCCATAATTTCGGAAGCCTCACGAAGAAATGATTTTTCAAACTCGAAAAGATTTCCTGGTGCTTCGTGATGTCGTCTTCATAATCAATCACGAATCTTAGTAAACATTAGCATTGGCCATGTCGCATGCAATCCAAATCCAAACCAAAGCCAATTCAAATCCATATCCAATTCATATCCAATTCAAATCCAATTCACATCCAAATCCAACCCAAATCCAATCCAAATTCGTAGCTGGTACAAACGCTAGATAGTTGTACGAGTAGACTCTAGACATCCATCTAGAGAAGCGGTATTTTGGGATTAATCACTGATTCTATCGCTAGACCTCTCGCTAACTCTCCAACAATCAAGTCCAAACGACCAGGAATTTAAATTCAATTTATAGTCGTTTTTGACTCACTTTCTTTCAAAATTGGAGTCACTTGGATCTAATTAGTTTTCTATCCGACAAGCAGGTATAGTCAGATCAGCAGTCAGATATTGTTTACTATCAAATTGAAGTTTTGAGTATGGCGTCTCGACAACAGAAGCTGCGAAATGTTATTTTGGACATGTGGTTAGAAAATCCTAATCGTTCACAGAAAACAATCGCGAATTCGGTCGGGGTGACGCAATAAACGGTATCGAAGGTCATCGGCAATTTTCTACAAACCAAAACGGTTCAGAGGAAGCCCACCAAGCAGTCGAAATAGGGAACACGAAACAAAGAAGATGAGAAACAGGTGGTGAAAGTATACGCTGAAAGACAGTGAGATGTGGACTGAGTTTATTCAAAGCCCAGAAGAAACCTCGCCGAGATGATAAAGGGCTTGGAAAAGAGAAAAGTCGGGTCCGAAAGCTATATGATCCGTTGTTAACCAAACGTACAGGCTCCGTCGTACAGGACGATGAAACATACGTGAAGGTTAAATTTTCAAAAATCCTTGATAATAATTTTTACACTACGAAGGACACATCGCGACACTGCACATTTTTGTTAAGATTTGTGCTGATTTAGAAGCGACTTATGATAGCCCAGGTAACCAATAAGCAGTTCCAAAGCGTCTTTACGACAGCAGCAGTTAAGTCGCCTTAAATGCAACATAAATGCCACTTTTGACCCAATATACGGCTGCTTTACTGCAATGCTATAATAATGCTTCATTAATGGTATTTTGCATTCGAAATGCTTATTACAGGTTACAAGTGTTTGAAAGGTATTTGAATAGCATTTGAAATGCATCTTTACAACAGATAGCATTCAAGGTGCTGATATAATGCTAATATAATGCTTGTAGCATCTGAATGTAAAATAGCATTAATGAAGCATTATCATAGCATTGCAGTAAAGCAGGCGTCTATTCGGCCAAAAGCGGCATTTATGTTGCGTTTAAGGTGACTTAACTGCTTGATATGCTGCCGTAAAGACGCTTTGGAACTGCTTAATAATTACCTGGGCAGTCTTCACTGACAGTACGCCGCTAGAGTTTTGTTGACGATTGGCATTTTACACTGCCTAAACATATGAAACTGACTGATTTAACTTGCTTTTCAATACCTAGGTGTTAATAGCCTCGCAGAAAAGTTTCATTTTATAGTAAAACTCTTGTTTACTATATTTTTCAGTGACAACAAGTTACTTTCAAAACTTAAACATTTAATATGGTCTTAATACTTGTGATATCAAGTGCCAAAATGGCTCGAGACAGTCTTTGACGGTCTTGGACAGTCTTCGCGGTTCAGCGAAGAGGAAGGCAACGTTCTACGACATCAAGAGACGACTCGATGATTGCAAGAAGCATCAAGAAAGATCCCTTCAACTCGCTCTTTAAGATCCAAAAAGAATTACAGCGGTCGGATCGGACCAGAGACCGAAATTTTCGCCTACTTGAGAAGAGAAACGTCCTTTTTCACCCGCTTGGAGAAACAAATGAGAATGTGAGAAGCGAGAGATTGTTATACGCTCACAGCAGTTTTCGCGAGAAAAGCAACGGCGATTTATAATTTTCGGAGAGCATGAGTAGCTGATAAATCGTTTCTTTTTCACTGAATCCTAGATGCCGATAATTATTTTTCACATACTTTTTGACACTTGAAAATGAACCCGTCTTCATGCTTGTTTTATTCTGACATCATTATTCTTTTGCTCCTCGTTTACGATCTAAGCATGTTCTCAGTGAAAAAATGTGACATGAGAAGATATATTCGTTGATTTTTGGAGAAAGACATTTTCGCATATGCAAGCGAGAGGATTATGAATTATCGGCGAAAAAGGGGAGATGAAAATGTGAACGGTCCGCTACTCATCGACAACCTGCTTGAGAGAGAGCATGGTTTTCACCCAGCTGAGTGAGAATTTCGATCTCTGGATCGGACAATCAGGTGACGTTGCCGCCGGATTATGTTCCCGGTATCCTGCAAAGATACCCTCTAATATCGGTGAAAAATCAAAAGAAATGGCTCCTGTTTGCTCAATCTCCCATAACCTGGAGTGTGCAACAGTGGCAGTCGATGAGTCGAAGTTTAACATCTTTGGAAGCGACAGAAAGTGCCGTGTAGCCGACCGATCGGAAAACGCTTGGAGTCACGATACTGCAAGAAAACTGTGAAGCATGGCGAATGAAATGTGATGGCCCCCATATTTCCGCAAACGGTCCGGGTCCGATTCAAAGAATTGATGGTATTCTGAATCGTTTCATGAACAATGGCATTCTCAAAGATGTTATGCAACCGTTTGCAGAGCAAAAAATGCCAATAAAAAGGATATTTCAACAAGATAACTATCCCAAACACAGTGCCAAAGCCATCAAACTCTGCTTTAAGGATAAAAGTTATGGATTGACCACCGCAGTCTCCGGATCTCAACCCGATCGAGAACCTTTAGGAGTTCGGCGATCGAAGAATCAACCGCTGAAAATGTGCGCAATTAGGATCAACTCCAAAACGCTTGGATAGATATCCCACAGAGCATTATTGACAACCTGATCCAGTCCATGCCTCAAAGGTGCAAGGCTGTAATCGACAATAATGGATTCACAACATGATATTGAAAGCCGACGACAATCTGGTGGCCAATATACGAAGTTGCATTTGTTTTGTCCAGGATGATAATTTCTTGTTTTGTTCATTTGGTAATATCATCATTGTTTGTGAATAAATTCAGTTTTATTCCACTCTATAGTGTTTATTTTGATTGCCTGCGTGCCTTTTTCTTTTTGTTTATACAGATTGTATAAACAAAAAGAAAAAAGCACGTAATACTGAATACGCGTATTTCGCCAAGATAAGCAAAGGTAGTTGGAATTAAATGGAAAATACTAATTTTTCTTCTAATTTCTAGTTACATGTATTCCACAAAACAGCTCAAACTCTCTAGGATTCACAATTTTTTGTCCAACACTGTACTTCAAGATTCAATTACATCAAATGAAATGCACATTAAAAATGACAGCTATTATGATACTATCAGGTAGGCAATGGGCGGAAAATGAATTCACGATCCTCCATGTTGAATTCTCTACCAGGAAAAAAAGGAAAATATATAGAGACATTAGACACACTTCTTCTAGCAAGAATAGTTCTAACACTAAGGCAAGAAGCTCTCGGTTGCAAGTTTAACAATTTAGAACGTTATAAAGTTACCCAACAAACATTGCATATTAGTTGTTCAGTGAATATTTGTTGGGGTTGTTTCGAAAATCGAAGCGACATTTGTTACTAGCGAGGTGAGAAAAGTCACTTCCCAGAGATGACACTTCTGAGCAAATAAAAGTCACTGCGACGTGACTTATTCGGAAAACCCCCGGTTTCTTAATCTAAACATGACATTAAGTTTCAAATGAACTCGCACAGTTTGTTTGGAAAGAGTATGTATTCTAAATGCGGTTTAATCGAATCGGGTTTCTCGGAAATCCCACTGCGTGACGGCACTAACATTCCCATACATAAATCCTGATGAGTGCGAGCTTTTAAGTGGAATAAAGATTGGACTCGGAAAAAATGCGACACTTTGTTTTGGGTGTAACTTTTTCTCGCGTGGGTAAAAATTAATGAATTTTGCGTAATACTAGTTTAGAGAGTTATGTTTATGTGTGCAACATTTTATCGCGATCCGTCGAGTAGTTTACAAGATGCATTCGAAACAAGAAGAGCTACGCCAGCAAATCTTGGGCGCGTTGATCGATAATCCTGGTCAATCGCACAGATGGATCGGCAAAAGGCTTGGAATCCACCATTCCACCGTGTCCCGCGTTGTGAAGATGATCCAGGAGACGAAGACCATCGAGCGGCGCGCTGGAAGCTTTCCACCCGAGACGTGGCCAAAAAGGTCAATTCGTCGAAGTGGTTCGTCCAGCAGACCATGAAGCGGGCTGAGCTACGTGTTTTTAAGGTCAGGAAGGCGCCAAACCGGACTGACAAGCAAAACACGGAGGCCAAATTGCGTGCGCGGAAGCTGTACCGTGAGTGGCTGGTCAAGCCAGGCTGTCTCGTCATGGACGACGAGATATATATCAAGGCGGACACCAAACAAATCCCCGGCCTCGAGTTTTTTGTCGGAACGTCCCGCATGGAGGTTCCGGAAAAGTTCCGGAAGAGAAAGATGGACAAATTCGCGAAGAAGTTCCTGTTGTGGCAGGCGATCTGCGAGTGCGGACGGTACAGCAAGCCGTTCGTTACAACCGGCACCATAAACGGGCAGATTTATCGAGAGGAATGCTTGCAGAAGCGCTTGCTGCCCTTCCTCCGCTCTCACCGTGGTCCCACGCTGTTCTGGCCGGATTTTGCTTCGTGCCATTACGCCAAGCCTGTAATGGATTGGTACGAAGCGAAGGGCGTTAATGTGGTCCCGAAGGAGGCGAGCCCGCCAAGTACACCAGAACTTCGTCCGATCGAAAAGTTTTGTGCGATAATGAGGAAGAAGTTGAAGAAAAGCGGAAAAACATTCAAAACCGATGAAGCTTTGAAGAAAAACTGGGACAAATTGTATAAGGAAGATGGACAAAGCCTCGCCAAGATCTCAGGAGCAGTGTTAAGAGAAATGTACGAGCATTCAGCTTGGGGGAGGAAATTCAATAAATAAATTATAGCTAATATATAGTTATTTACTCCCTGAAAATTTGAGAGGTATTCGATTTAAAATGAATTTTTGGTGATCATTTTTGCGTGTCTCATTTTTTTCCGAGTCAAGTCTTTACCTGTAACTAGAAAATGAGAAGAGGGATTAGTAATTTCTATTTAATTCCAACTACCTTTATTGCTTATTTTGACAGGTACGCGTATTTCGTCTACAATGTGCAGACTTCTTCTATGTGGTGTACTAATACTCAACTCGCGTAGAAAAGCAATAAAGGTAGTTGGAATTAAATGGAAATTACTAATCCCTCTTCTTTTTTCTAGTCATTACAATACATGTTATTCCAATATTTTTTTAGAGCTCAAAATTGACTAAATATACGAAAAGTTATTTATAGGAGTTCAGTAACCAAATGTCAGAAATAACTGACACTTGGTACAAAATAAATTACCGAATACATCGAGCGACTCAGCTGTTTTGATTTCAGCAATGCATTACCGGATCAAATAATTTAAAAAGTGTGTATAGATCATTTTCATAACTGACAATACGTTAAGAGGCTCCATAATATGAAGTAAAAAAAACACAAACACATAGGGAGGAGCAAATCTCCAAAAACCTGTCATATTCCGATAATGATGCAATCCCTACTGATAACGGTTAACTTGCATGTTCACTGCCCTGTCTGAAAGGGCATACTTATCATCATTCAAAATCTAACTTACGGATATCGTAAACACCATCACCCTCGCTTCGCTTGCTATAATCAAACTGAAGAAATAAATTTCTCATATCATCGGTTTTGACTTGACAACATAATTGTCTTGTCATCGAAAGAGTATCTCTATAAACCGTGAGGCAACAGCAATCTAACGTAACGCGCATTATTTGCGTCGAACCCAAACTTTCACAACGATTTCCGCAGTAAACATTGACTAGCCATATTAAAACCTGAAATCAAAAAACCCTTTACCTAAATCCACGAATTTCTCATCACACATTTCCGCTCGTAACATGAAGAGTCAAACTTTTCCGCTGCTGGCGAGATTGGGCACGCGAGTAGTTGCGTTTCTCCTGTAGCGTTTCGCCTACTCCTGCTGCTCCTCTACCGATCGACGCCCTTCCGGTGGTGGTTCGTATCTTCATTGACACCAATCGTTGCTGATGTTGTTTGTTCAAGAGTTAACTACAGCTTTCTAGGGTTAATTTTATATCCGATCACAACTTAGGCTCGACTTGGAAGTCCCTCACCACTCGATCCAACCGAATGAAGCAGTACTTTCTCCCCGTACGAACAGTAACATAACTAATGTCGTTGATAGAAGCTGCTAATGCTTAAGGCGCTAGATCCCTCGCCCGACCAGCACCGAAGATAAGCCATGTACGATCTTGAACCTTCGCTAACATGACCATTCCAAAAAACCTTCGAATTCGTTCATCATGTTCCCATTGCGCTCACTTGTTTCTACTACCGTATGTCTTCGCTTATCAGTGCCGATTCGCGTCGATTATTTTGATTTGATGCTCCTTTCCTCCATCCATTGCTGCCGCAGCGCCGTCGGTCGACGTAGATGAAATATGCATTGATCTTTGCGCTGACCCTCCCTCATGTAGAAGGCGAGTTAATCAGTACGAACTGAATGATACGAAGTTGTGAACTATGTACGGTCCGGTTGTCTATGAGGATTGGTTTACCTTGAAACGCGGATCATGTGCATCTGTCGTGCATCAGAGTACAAGCCCACCAACACACAGCAAACAGAGTTTACTGACACAAAAACAAACAATCAGGATTTTGTGATTATTAATGGTTCCTCGCTTGTCGAGCAGTATGTGTTCCTGTAGAGCATTATGTGGTTATTGAACGATTTTCGCGACAGCGGAAGGGCCTTAAGTCTGCTTGATTACAGAACAAAGCATATATGGTTCGTATGGATTTAAATTTAAGACCAATCGATTGGACCTTCAAATTTCAACACCGGCTAGAGTGGATGAATGACTCTACCAAATCACAAAATTTCATCATGCAATCGACTGCTGGTGGCAGATAGTCCCTCAAATAAGACTGCAAGGTGCACATTAGGGTGAGTCAGTTTTACATCGCTGTTCCGAGGAATATTTAGGTCTGGAACCTTTTACCAAATTGAAATTAATGGCGATGGAAAATGAATAACTATATATTCATATGAATGTTTCAAAAAAGAAAAGAAAAAATATACATAAATGATTCCAAATAATGAGCTAAATTAATCTACGCCATCAACGCGTGCATTGTACAAACAAAGTTGAATATCAGCATTGGCATTGAGAATGTTATGCATAATTTACGAAAAATATGGTTGATCTACGAGGCTAAGTTTAAAATATGTTCAGTCACATAGAGTTCTGTTCAGAAAAAAGCGAAGAAAATATTTTCTTCATACTCGATTCGCTAATCGGTACAAGGAAACGAATTTCAATCAAAGAAGCGTCATGCATTGATTGAAAATTGTGCATTAGTTATCAGCGCACACACAGGATTAACAGAATACACACACACAATATTCGAAAAGCTTTCGGCGGCTGATAAAATGTAGGTCATCATCTACCACTTCACATCTAAAGAGACTACGGCGGGTGGTGTTGGGGCGATTAGCGCAGCGGAGTTGAACCTTGTAACGTTGCCTACTCACGCACAACAACAAAGTCCACCGCGTTGACGACGCCCAAGCATTAGATTTTTGTTTTCGGTCCGTCTGCGTTGCAAACAAGTCCGAATCGAAAACAAATTGAATGCATCCGTGTGTCGTTTGATGCATTGAACTATTTGATTAGCTTGAAAAGGAAGTTTTTGGGTCGTTTTGTTATTGACACCGCATATAATGAGACAGTTCTCGGATTCATTAATAGTGGGGAATTCCCACTAAATAAATATTGCCTCATCTTCCAAATCATTGTTTGATACTGATGTTTTGTTTAGTAGGGAATTAGTCTAGCATTAGACAGGGTAGCCACTAGATGCGTTTCGAATTGCCGAACATTCTCGGTGGCTTAGCACAGGTTTCTCAATTTGATGTGATGATGAAATTCACGCGATATTTCATGAAAAAATTACTCAGGTTATCGCCTTGATATTATATGCAAAATTTCGGAATAATTTCGTTGCTCACGCTTCGGCTTGCAAACGAGAGGAAAATATGAAAATTTGTGAAAATTAATTTTTATTTTCTGAGAAACTAAACCTAAAGAACTATACAAATCTTAACGAGATTTAAAAAGAACTAGCTCTACAAAAAAAATAATAAAATTGTTTAAAAAGACTGATTATTCTCCTCATATTTCACATACGAGCTGCAATTGTGGTAAGCTACAACAGGTATTATCCTCGAATCAAAAGCTGAAAATGACAACAACAAAATTCCTTTTTGAAAAAATCCTAAGGTGTGGCCCATTTAGTATTGGAACAAACATTTTTGATTCTTAAAGCGTCCCTAGTGGTCGGATTTGTAAACTATGACATCTAATGTGTTTCCTATAAAAATAACCACATCAGAAGTTTTGCGGTGCAGTTCGAACGTATTTCAGAGAAATACCAAATGGAAGAAGAAAGAAGAAAAATAATTGTGCGCAATCATTTGGGAAACCCTTCGTGGTCTGGGCCAAAACTTGCCAAATGTGTTGGATTTTCCCCGAGATATAGTGTGGCGTGTTTTGAAAAAGTACAGAGAAACTTTGTCGACGGTCGCAAGCCTCAAAGCAAGCGTCGAGCGGGTACTGTCAACACTCAACTGCGGAACGAAGTCATCAAGAACATT
>JASCZW010010712.1:0-35184 GCA_034211315.2 Aedes japonicus | reverse complement strand
ACTCTTGGATCGTTCGTGACTGCTCAGGAGGTGAGATTTGAACTCGTGGCTGAATGCTTAGAGCTTAAGGGTCTGGTCATTTAACAACATACTTTGATATCGCCCAGGCTCACTGCATCAGAAAAGATTCCATTATCATGAGTGATTTAGCATCGTGAATTATAACAAATCTTTTATTGGTAGGTTTGTCTTGAAAAAGTATAAATATTTAGATATTTGTTACTTTTCCAGTAGAAAGAACAAACACTGAATCACATATTATCACGAATAAAAGCGAAAGTGGAGATAATGTGAATACAATCACGATTATTACTGATTAACTCAAGGATTACTGCACTTTAAAATAATAGCTTGATTACATAACAAGTAAAGTTTTTATTGAGAGTAAAACTAACCAGAAGTTAACCTTTCCCCATTCTTCATATCCGGCACAGCGATTCGAAGAAAGCTTTCACTGCCCCTTCAAAATTACATATGTTTAAATCCGCCTAAGGCCACCATGAATGCTCCTATCGTCGACCTTTCGGGCCACCAACAATGGTTTTTCTTAATGACTCCACGCCAACACCGTCAAGAGCATCCGGGCGTGCCTAAATATGCGAGAAACCAACGTTTCGCTCAAGACGGTTATTACACAATAACTAGGTTTTACTTTGCATGTACCCTTTTTTGTCTCACTTGCTAGGGAAAAGCAGCCAGATTACTAAAAACACATCCAATTTACGCTATTGAAGTAAGTCTAGTTAACGCACTGTTGTTCACAGCATGTGCGAGAGTGCACTTATGTGATGCTGCGGCTGGTTTTTGGTCGATGCGGATGGTAATAACACCATCTTCTAACATTCACTCACCACAGTCGTGGGTATTGTTTTCGTCGAGGTAGTTCAGACAGGTCATCGTGATTAGGAGCAGAGCGATCCGATTTAAAATTGTAGCTCCATCAGTCACTTTATTGTTACTTAGGTACATGAGCATGCCTTGTTAACCGGCGCCGACAACTCTTGACGATACTTTCATGCGGAGGGGGGAACTGACACCACGTGCGTCAGACAGCGTGAAACGAGAGAGCACGGTCTTCTCACGGTCACCAGCGAAGTGGAAAAGAGCTCGCTTCCGAAGTCGCACTTTTTCTGGCTACGGCCAAATTAGATACACAAAACCGATGGAGTGGATTGTGGTTGTTGTTTACAGCTTAGTCCGAGCCTGAGAGCAATGTAGTGCATGAATCGCAGTAGTGTGATTCAAATTTATGTTGAGCCCAACTGGTGAGTAACACGTATCGATTGATGTTATCAATATTGGAGTGAGAACAAAGCAAGAATGTTTCAGACGAATTTCACGCCAACTCGTCTTCATGGTTGGCAGCACCCTCTCAGAATCCAATGAAACTTTGTGAGTGTGTAGACTATGTCTTTTCGAGGAACTTTGCATACCTTGTTTTATTTCAAAATTTGTCTAGACTACCATTTTGAAAAGGGATAAAAGTTTATTTATCGATTTTGTACAACTTTGCGCGATCCTGCTTTGGCCGACGTGTTTTGTTGATCGTCGCGATTTGGAGTCACCACTTTCTTGTAAGTCGACAGTTCAGCTTGTTTTTTAGCTGTATCCACGGTTGAAGGCGCCACTCCTCTCCTTCTTTGCGACATCTCGGATGGAGACTTTGCGGGTTCCGCTCGAAACAGCGGGCAACTCTTTTGTCGTCGCTGTGGCCTCCGGCTCTTGATTTCCACCCGATCCAGCTTTCCTGGCTGTCGATAAACGTTCACCGAACACTTTTAACACTTTGGTAACAGTTGATTTAGCCACATTCAACAATTTCGCCAATTTGGCGTGAGAGAAGTTTGGATTTTCGCCATGCAAGTGCAACATTTTGATGCGTTGCTTCTCTTCCTTGACGGCATTTTGATAACTGAAGTGATAATCTCAAAATCAAAATAAAGGCATGATGCTACACGCACACATCCTCAAAATGAGTGTTGTGCAAAAATTTTAATGAGTAAAATATGTTACTCAAACACTTTGAAACAGATATAAATGCTAAAATTATGGAGAAAAAATTGTCAATGTGTCATCCAATTCCTGATGACCTGTTGACGGTTGCGGATCCATGAAATCCTGATCACAGATTTGCTTCGTTTCCACCTGAACGCCCGTTTTGTAGCGATGGGATTCGTATTGTGCGTCAAAATTCCACGGTATGAATCACAAATACGCATTATTTCATCCAACTTGTGATCATATCCCCAGGAATGTATTTTTTCTATCATAGCTGATGATAAAGCCCGATTCAATGTTAATGTGCATGCATTCAAGTGATCATAACTCAAGAATTAAAAAACATAAACGGTTGATCAAAACGACAAACAAAAGTGTATTTATTCAACTTTCAAACGATATATAACAAGTTATTACATTTCACCGTTTCAAATGAACTGTCGCACATTACTTGTGATCGAGGCCATCATGATCTGCACAGTCGCTGGTGACACTGTACCGGCGAACTTATTCCAATTCAAACGCATTTGTTGAGCATTTGTCACTTCATTACCGCATTCTCGAAGTTTTCGCTTCACAATTGCCCAATATTTTTCGATCGGTCTGAACTCAGGGCAGTTCTGAGGATTACTCTCTTTGGCAATAAAATTAACATTGTTTGCAGCATACCATTCTAGTACCTCCTTAGAGTAGTGGCAGCTGGCTAGATCTGGCTGGATGTGATGATGATGATGTGAGATGTGATGAAAACCTTGGTTTTAAGGCCACAACTGCAGATTCCTTACCAAATCATTAGTTTCCAAACAAACTTATCAGCAAACGCGTTTATACCTGGAAGGGACATCCCCAGTAGACAGGGCCAAAATTTTCGTCTGGGAATTCGTTCATAGCCCATTTTTACCTATGTTTCCTCGCTTTTTGGCCACTCAATTTTGTTTCAGGGAGCGATTCGGAAGTTACTGGCACAAAAAGATTTATATTCTTCTCTTGCACGATGGAAAAGTTGGAATCGTATTTCTTTGCCGAATCACATATGGAGACATCTGGGTTGCCTTTAACGTACCTCAACACCTTCCTCCTCAGCTATTTGTCCCTAGTGCCACTCTTATGATAGATGCGCTGAGCTCTATCCACACTCAGAGTATCGTTGTAACGTTTGATTACAAAACACATCGTTGGCTTTTGGAATTTTAACACTTTTGCTATTTTTGAGGCAGACCACGAAGGAATCTCTGGATGTTTGTGTACAAATAATTTTCTTTTCTCAAGTTCCATGATCCGTAATTTCGAGATGCGTCGATCAATCGTCAGTGAGACATCAGCAAATGCCTATCAAACGTTTTTTGTTCCAACCGCCAGAGGCGCGGTGATGTATTAAACCGTGCGTCCAAATTTAATTTGAATCGAGCTTAATGTTACGTAAATTCTTGCGGCTGCACCTGGGATTATGGATACGTGCACAACATTTAATTCTGAAACTTATACCACTTTGTAGCATTATGATAAGCTCCTTTCACAACTGCACACACAACTATGATCACTGTTATTATGTTGCCTCGCTTAAATAGTAAATTATGTAAGTAGAAATAATGTATTTTATTCAAATCTATACCTAAGATCACTCAAATTTAG
The DNA here is from genome assembly GCA_034211315.2 of Aedes japonicus. Taxonomy (NCBI): domain Eukaryota; kingdom Metazoa; phylum Arthropoda; class Insecta; order Diptera; family Culicidae; genus Aedes; species Aedes japonicus. The sequence goes on along the minus strand of JASCZW010010712.1, from coordinate 31,554 downwards.
GTAGGAAATAAGAAAAATTATCAGAATTATTCATTAATTAGGGTTTAAAGTTTTTGGTAACAAACAGGATCAACCACATAATTAAGTTGTATTTTCATTAAAGTTTAAAAAAATAATTATTCGAAAATAAGCCCTTTCAGAATGGTAGCTTTAATTTTCCAAACATTCAAAGCCCTTGAAAAAATCCGTATTGTCATTATGATTAAATTTATTTGGCTTCTGTGAGGTTGTTAGGACGAAATTATAAGACGAGTTGGCGCGATACACGGTAAAATTAGGACAGAAAATTCACTGAATGTGTTTGAATGCATATCGTCACCTTTCATAGATTATAAAGCTGATGTTTCGACTGATGTTAGATCCTAACTCCTGAACACAAGGGCAGCTTTGGTTACCTAGAATATCCCAAGATATCTCATTATATCTGTTTACCTTCCAAAAGACTCCCTCAATTTGGTCAAATACATATCGTTACTTTGTTTGGTCCAGAAAGCTACAGTTGTAGATTTTCAGTTTTGAATTCCAGGACAGTTTGGATAACCTAGAAGATTATCTCATAATGTCTGTTGGTTTTTCAAGATATTCAATGAATTTATTTCAATTCAAAGCGTACCTTTGCATAGCCCACAAAGTTTTCTGGTCCTATGATCAGATCATCAAGGATAGTTTGGATGTCCCAGAACAGGTCATATTAAAAAGTCAAGTCGAGTTATTTGTACGGGACTCTGAAGAAGTCTGCACATTGTAGACGAAATAAGCGTATTTGTCAAGATAAGCAAAGGTAGTTAAATGGAAAGTACTATTATTTTTTATTTTTTATATTTTTAGTTATGTCATATTATTTTATAATGTTTGTTGACCTTAAAGAACATAAATTGAATATGTTTGAATATTTATTGTAACTTTTGTATTGCTTAAAAATAGTGTTACAACTGTAAATTTTAAGCTCTGAACGCCAGGCCAGTTTGAATGACTTAGAGGATCAGAAAGTTATAAAATATTGACTGTTGACCTTCTAAAAGATTCATTGAATATGTATGAATACACATAGTCACCTTAAATAGCCCAAAAAGCTGCTGTTACAACTGTAGATCTTATACTTTTGATTGTTATTTTTGCATTCTCCCCAGCGCAGAGTAACGATCTTTGATGAAGTTTTTTCAGAAGCAGATAATTTATCATCTCCATGCAAAGCGCTAGGAGCGGACAGTAATTTTATTGCTAGAACAAATAGAGCATGAAGAGAAAGTGTATTGATAGATCCGTAAGGGAACGGCAGGCTTTGAAATTGAATAGATGTAAGTTTGAAAACGAGCGGAAAAAAACTTCATCAAAGATCGTTACTTCCGCGCTGGGGAGAATACAAAAATAACAATCAAAAAGTGTGAGAAAGCCCATAATGGAGAATCCATTAATTCATACTGGTGGGGATCGGTATTTGCACCACTCACCGTCGTTCTCTCCGAGATCTATAAGTTATAGATGACGAGAGAGCAAATGTGTGAAATAGGCGGTGCATGCTAAAAATAAACCCAACAGCGGGAGATAATTTCTCACCCGTGCTAGGCAGTATTAGGAGACGGACAAATCGCTGAGAACTAGAAACAAGCAATGGGTAGTATAAGAGCACGATCGGTTGCATAACCTTTTGTCAGTCAAGGGGATTTCCCCCCTTGCCTATCCTGCATAGGGTAGTATGACAAAGGGTTATGTGCCTGATCGTATACTACCGTTCAAATGCCCTCCGCTCGTTTTCAAACTTACATCTATTCAATTTCAAAGCCTGCCGTTCCCTTACGGATCTATCAATACACTTTCTCTCCATGTCTATTTGTTCTAGCAATAAAATTACTGTCCGCTCCTAGCGCTTTGCATGGAGATGATAAATTATCTGCTTCTGAAAAAAAACTTCATCATGTAGATCTTATGTTATGAACTTAAGGACAGTTTGGATATCCTAAAATATCCCAAGATAGAAAAATTATGTCTGTTGACCCTTTATACTATTTGATTAAAATTGTTAAATACATATTGTTCCACTGCACACTCTAAAAACCTACTATTACAGGGTTTCCCAACCGGTGGTCCGCGGCCGACAGGGGGGCCGCGAAGCCCTCTCGGGGGGCCGCGAAGGTCTTGGTTTTTAAACAAAAATTTAATCTTTTTCCGCTAGTTTAGTAATACGCCTTTTTGAAAAGTTTGACAAGTCCCATTTAGTTGAGAAGTGTAAAAGTTAATGACAAGAATGGTTATCTTTTTGTCTCCGTGTACTGTCTGACGCGCTTGTTTTCCGACTGCAACGTCTGCAACTCTCGAACAGGAGAAAAAGAGACAAATAGTTTTCTGTTTTATGCGTCGGCTCTCTGCCGCGAGAGCAACACTCCCAACACAACAAGCAAGTCAATTGAGTATTTTGGCCTTCCAATCGGACACACTACTGCACGATCTTAAACGAAGAACTGAGACAAGAGGAAACAGATTAGTGGCAGACGGAAACAAACCATCACTAATTCATGTGTGCTAGATTGAGAAAGACGATCAAAGCGGTCAAAAAAGTGGCAGCAATGAATGAGCATCTCTTGCTCTGTCCTCTGTACAACGAAGTGTAGCCATTCATGAGTCGAGTCACATCAATTGACTGCACGATTTAAAATTTTCGGAACTAAAATTGTTGCTGCTCAGATCTTGTTTCTTGTTTTCGTCGGAGGATTACAACGAGTGATTATTTCTGCAAATACTGCAAATTTGAATCGGTAATTTAGCCTTGAAAATAAAAAATAAACATGGAACGTAAAGAACTAAAAATTAACGATTTATCGCAGGTAGTCGCAGACATGGAGAAGAAAGAAAGTATTCCGAAGAATACATTAAGTACAGATTTACGATACTAACGGTTAATGGAGTCGATAAACCACGGTGTGTATTGTGTAACGTTGTGTTGAGTGTTGAAGCTGTAGAAGCACCTTCAAAGCTGGAAGCGACATTTGGACACGAAACATTCCGAGCATAACACCAAGGATGTGGCATTTTTTCGACGCCATGAAGCTTGGCCTCAAACGGCAGCGATTGGATGCTACGGGTAGCATCCAACAACAAAGTACTGCAGTTGTTGCAGGCTCATATGAGGCAGCATTGGAAGTGCGAAAAACAAAAACCACACACAATCGGAGAAACTCTCATCAAGCCCAGCATGCTGAAAATGGTGAGTTTAGTTCTTGAGAAGCAAGTGCGGCCAAATGCGGCAAGTCTCACTGTCGGACAACACCGTTCAAAGACGAATCGCCGATATGTCCGAAGATGTTAAAGTGCAAATTTTGGAAGAAATCAAGCAATCCCCTTTGTTTGCAATTCAACTGGACAGAATCTACGGATGTCAGCTCATGTGCGCAACTTATGGTATTTGTGAAGTACGTTAACTCTGGCGATTTGAAGGAAGAGTTTCTTTTCTGTAGCGATTTGGAAACTACTACCAAAAGTGATGATATTATGGCTAAAATCAAGACATTTTTTGAATCGGGTGGCTTACAGTGGGAAAAGTCGAGTGGAGTTTGCACCGATGGCGCTCCAGCAATGCTTGGTAAGAAATCAGTATTTCAGAAAAAGGTCAAAGACCTTGCTCCACACGCCAAAGGTATTCATTGCATGATTCATCGATATGCCCTTGCCAGCAAGACCTGCCGGAACCATTGTTAAAGGTACTTGATTCGGTCATCAAAATTGTGAACTATGTTAAATCTGGGGCTCTAAACACTCGTTTATTCAAAGAACTCTGCAAAGAAATGAATGCAGATCATGAGGTTCTTCATTTCTACACTGCCGTGCGCTGGTTGTCGAAAGGGAATGTTCTCAACCGAGTTTTTGAATTGAAGGACGAGATCAAAATGTTTTTGGAAAATCAAGGGAAAAACGACTTGCTTGCTAATTTCAGTGACGATGGTTGGCACATGCGCCTTGCTTACCTAGCAGATATTTTTAAACATCTGAATTCACTGAACTTGAAGCTACAGGGAAAGCAAACCAATCTAATTCACTTTCAAGACAACCTTCAAGCATTCGTGGCAAAGCTGAAAAACTGGCGCCGAAAGGTTAGTTCTGGAAATGTTGCCATGTTCGATAGGCTCAGCAGTACGACTGACAAAGGAGCGAACGAGCTGGATTCGGTTTTGAAATCAGAAATTATTTCTCATCTTGACTCGCTGGATGAACAATTTGAGCGCTACTTCCCTGAGCTAACGCAAGAAGATGCTGCTTTAGTCCGGAATCCGTTTTCTTCTTCGCTGGATGTGGCTAGTCTTCCTGACGAAATACAGGACGAATATTTGGACCTGAGAAATGATTCCTCATCTCGTGATTTGTTCCGTGAAAAGATTTGAACCAGTTCTGGTGTATCATGTACGAGTCGTATCCCAAAGTTGCTTTGCTGGCATTGAAGATCCTTGTCCCGTTTGCTTCTACGTACCTCTGCGAGAGCGGATTTTCAACTCTTCTCCAAATAAAGACCAAGACCAGAAACAGATTGAACGTTGAGGATGATATGAGATTGGCATTATCGCAAACACAGCCCCGTATTACGAAACTAGTTGCTCAAAAGCAGGTGCAACAATCGCACTGAATCAGTTGTTTCCTGTTATTGACATGTTATTTTGAAATAAAACGAATATCTAACAGTAACAGATCAAATCAATTGTTTTTATTTATCTCAACGAAATTTATTCACGGTACTTTCTAGGGGGCCGCGAGACATCCAATTGTTCACAAAAGGGGCCGTGGAGCTGAAAAGGTTGGGAACCAGTGTACTATTACAACTATAGATCTTATATTCTAAACTCAAGGATAGTTTGGATGACCTCGATCATCACAGTTTCTCTCTTAATGTTTGCTTACGTTCTAAAATATTCAATGAATATGGTTGAATACGGAGCATTACTGTGTATAGCCCAAAAAGCTATAGTTATTACGGTAGATCTTAAGTTCTGAACTCAAGGACGGTTTTGATGACCTAAAACATCACAAAATCATCAAATAATGACTATTGACCTTTCAAGAGATTCATTCAATATGTCTGAATACACATCATAAATATATATATAGCCCTAGATGCTTGTTTTACAATTGTAGATCTGAAGTTCTGAACTCAAATGCATTTTGGATAAGCTAGAACATCCCAGAAAAATAGAATAATATTTTAGGTTTATCACCAAAAATTTAATAATACTACCAATAAGCATTTATTTTTTCTTCCTGAACTTCTTCATATTCAGAATGTTCTATGTCGACAAGTAGGTCTTAAACTAATATTTTTTTTTGTATTTCCCAGATAGAACAAATTTGCCGAAAACAGCGTACACTTTTATTCAGTCTGTGATTTAATACACCTGTTTTTCTATTGGGGTATATATGACCCCTTAATCCTGAAGGGCTAAACATCTATATATATAAAAATGGATTTCTGTCTGTCTGTCTGTCTGTCTGAACCTAATAGACTCAAAAACTACTGAACCGATCGGCGTGAAATTTTGTATGCGGGGGTTTTTGGGGCCGGGGAAGGTTCTTATGATAGTTAAAGACCCCAACCTTCTCTTAAAAAAGGGCGCTCCCATACAAATGAGACACTCATTTCTACATAACTCGAGAACAAATCAAGCAAAAGAAACCAAATTTAGCATGTGTAAGCTTTTGAAGACAAGAAAGGTTTCTATGATGGTTTAAGATCCCTCCCAGTCCTGAAAGGGGGGGGGGGCATACAAATGAAATACAATATTCTGTATAACTCGAGAACTAATCAAGCAAATGGAACCAAATTTGGCATGTGGAGGTTTTGAAGACCAAAAGTGTTTCTATATTGGTTTGAGACCCCTCCTCATTCTCAAGGGGGGGGGGTTCCGAAACAAATGAAATACAATATTCTGCATAACTCGAGAACTAATCAAGCAAACGGAACCAAGTTTAGTATGTGGTGGTTTTTGAAGACAAAAAATGGTTCTATGTTGATTTGAGACCCCTCCCCTTTCCGAAAGGAGGGGATCCCATACAAATGAAACGCAAATCCTTCCATAACTCGAGAACTAATCAGGGAAATTGAACCAAATTTGGCATGTGCAAGTTTTTGAAGGAGAGAAATGTTTTTATGGTGATTAGAGACTCTTCCGCCATATAAGGAGGGGGGGATGGGCTCTCAAACAAATGGAACACAAATTTCTGCATAACTCAAGAACTAAAAAAGCAAATGGAACCAAATTTGGCATGTGGAGGTTTCTGAAGAAGATAAATGTTTCTAAGGAGGTTTGGATTCCTTCGCCTTCTGGAAGGGAGGAGGAGGGGCTTTCATACAAATGAAACACAAATTTCTGCATTACTAGGGAACTTATCAAGAAAATGGAACCAAATTTGGCATATGGTTTTTGGAGGCAAGAAAAGTTTCTATGATAGTTTAAGACCCTTTCCCCTGTTGAAGTGACGGGGTTGGGGCTATCATGCAAATCAAACACAAATTTATGCATAACTTGAGAACTATTCAAGCAAATGGAACCAAATTGGGCATGTGGTTTTAATATATATTTTAAAATCTGTCTGTCTTGCCGATCGGTGTGAAAATGTGTATGAAGGGGATTTTGGGGCTGGCGAAGGTTCTTATGGTTGTTTGAGACCCCTTCCCTATTTTGGAAGGGGGGAGAGCTCTCATACAAATGAAACACAAATTTCTGCATAACTTGAGAACAAAATAAGCAAATGGAACTAAAATTGGCGTGCGGGGTTTTTTGAATGCAAGAAATGTTTCTATGGAGATTCCAAACACAAATTTCAACCAAACATGAGAGTTATCCAGATAACTAAAACACAAACTGAGTATTTCTCGGGTAGGAAGCATGTTCTGATAGAAGCTTGAACCCCTTCTTAGTCAAAAAAAAATCTTCCCAAAACAACAACCATTGTTCATTCATTTAGTTGCAGGCGTAGCAACGCTCGCACCGGGATCAGCTAGTACTTTGTAAAAACTGACGAATTTATGAATTTTTCAATAAAAACCAACATTTTTCAATTAAAACCAACACTATTCTATAGCCGAAAATCTACTTTGTTCTATACTGAAATTGATGCGTAGAAATATTTCCGATCATTGGTGCAAAATTTTTGAAAATCTTGTCTATTTAGAGAAATGACTGAGATATTAGCGCTCAAAACCTGACCACTTTTTGTGACGGTCACAATGCTTTTATTTTATTGTACCCCAGTGTAAAAAACAAAGACGTAGTTCTACGTCAAAATTTTGCCCAATTCAGAGATAGCCATTGTTTTCAAATTGAGTTTAAATTTCAAAATAGTTTTTTTTAGCGTGTAGAAATCGATTTTACAATTTTACAATTTTTTCATAAAAATTCAGAAAATTTGCTAAAAATCACCCAAACATCACCTTTTTGAAGCCTTTTCCTTTATGAGTTATGCTGATATAAAAAATCGTTAAAAAAACTTAAGCCCTTTTCGAATAGCAGTCTAGATAAATTAAAAAAAAAACAAATTATACAAAGTCGCCTGAAAAGATATAGCCTACAGACCCACAACGTGCCATTGGATTCTGAGAGGGTGCTGCCAACCACTGGATGAGTTGGCGTGAAATTCGTCATTATGAACTCTGATAATTTAATATCCAATAGAATCGTAATTCTTGGAAATGCTGAAATCATAATATTTGTTGTTTTGGGTCTCATATTCAAAAGATTTCGTGTTTTAACTTCCTCAGTTAGTTATCACAATCCTGGGAAAGATGTTCCTTTCAATGTCTCATCCCTGCGTAATTCATTCTACAAAAATCATAGAATTGACGCACGACTGGGCTACTTTATTATGTTTGTAATTGTTATATAACGTAAACAAACATTATTTTGTTTGTTGTCAGCGTAGGTTAAAAATACGAACAATAAGATTAATATATCACCCTATATGTCCAGGAAAATCGATCACACTTCCAAGCTTCGCAAAATGCGGAAGTAGCTATCTAACAGCAGGAAATTCCAGCTACACCTGCAACCTATTCCCCTAATTACTACTCAGTCTCACGAACGCCGGGACAGCACACAATTATGAGCCAGGTTCCATTCTCAGAACATTCTTGCGCTGACTCAACCAGAACCTGTATCCAATCCTTCGATCGTGACGAGAGCGCGAGTTAACCTTGCAACGCAACGCAATCACCCATAAGGCAGCCAATTGACTTCAGGTGACGGTTCATTGCCAGTTTCCTAAGTGTATCACGCATTAGGTTTGATTTGCATGAAATTGCCAAGCGCCTTTGGGATGTAATCACCATTGTTTGCGGTCCGTAGCCTCGGATGGCGTAATATGTGCACAATTTATCCACACCACGAAATTGAGGAAGATGCAATTCGATTATCACAGACGCTTAACAGGATGGTAATTGATGCATCTAATAAAATGGATTTTTGATGCCCTCGCTTCAAGGTTTATTTAAATGGTTCATTGCGCCAAAGCCTCGGAAATACGGAAGAAGATCCGTTAACCACCTTACGCATTGCTACTTTGATTATGCGGAAACGGTGAAAGCCTCCGAGAAGGTAACCTTGGCTCTGAATTAGCAAAGCTGATGAAGAAGGTGCCGTCGATCTTGATGGCATAATCAGTTCGAGCCTCAAGTGGTGAAGTGATAACGCACCTTTGATATTTCATGATCAGTTACTTCTGCTGGCGTAGCAAAAGCTTCGGACCGGTATCATTATGACACAACATGCTATGGGGCCACATCAAAAATTCATTAGGGTACCGTTGATTTTGCTTTCGTTGCTTTTCTGGACCGGATGGAACAGTTTTTTCTTTTGAGTTAAGTCAGAGATTGGTTCAAGTTTTTCACCTTTCACCATGTGGTGTTCAGGCAGGCTGCGTAGAAGTAAGAAAAGACGTTAAAAGGGGGGAGGCAGAGACCGCCATCTGATGGCGTCACGTTTGTCCGGCTGACAACGTGACACAAATTTTTGTTTATTTCATTTAGGAGAGCCGGTTAGTGAAATTCAGCTCGGAAGTGGTATTATGCAATCGAGATAGAGAGTGGTGGAAAAATGAGGAATGCATGTCAAAATTAACAACTCACTGTTGGTGTTTGTTTTAGTAGGGAAGCAAGATCTCCGAATACGTTGGGTCTCAATTTTTGTTGAATGACATTACCTTGAAAAAGTAGTGTTGATGTTAGACAGTAGCAACTTCGATCAATTGTTCAGGAAATGAACGGAAACAGTTCATATTCAACATTCAAATGAACCCTTCTGGCATCAACGTATGATCTTGGTTGGATTGATAAAACGTCATTGAATCATTATGAGTGAGAATGCTGACAGATTGGAAGTAACCTTACCTGCAATCTTCCGTGCGAGGTTCTCGAAACAATGATTAATACTACACCCGTAATTCCATTGAATTCCATTTCCAAAAAATAATGGACCCCCGATAATTTCAAGCGAGCGATAGGGAAAAACATCTACAGCCAAACTTTAATATTAATGATTCATTCAAATCACGAGTACGATTGACGGCGAGCATATGGGTAGGTTGAATTTTGAATATTCAACTCGGAAATCGTGAAAAGCAGATGATACAGCAACTAAAGTGGCACCCATCCGCAACATTTAGCCATGATGCTAGTTTTTGTTTCGTGCATCGCTAATTTACGATAGCACGGTAGGTTTATGGAGTAAACAAAAGTTTGGAGGTGTAATGGGAGAAGGTGCATAGAAAACAAAGCCGTTCAGATTGGTCTACAACCATGAGCATAATGGTGGCTATGAATAATTAGTTTCTATGCTTGTTATATCTCAATACCTGTAGATATCGTCAAGGCAATTATGTCTATTATCAATAACGATTCAAGGTTACACGTAATTTACATTTCTTTCCCATTGTTTGGTAATGTTTTCGATTTGAGGAACCATGACGTTCAAGGTGAAGGCGTAATTGAACCATTACGATTAGGTAAAGCTTAGAGTCAAATTTTGTGCTTCTCGTATTTTATATTCCTAGATTTTTCTCTATTTGTCTCTAATAGTATCTAGGTTTTTTTTTGTAATATTTCGACCGTAAACAAGTTCTACTGATGTCTCTAAAATTTCTTTACATGCATAGGGTTTCAGAGCCAGTTTTTGGCCTATTAGTAGTACAGTAGTACATTGCACGTTTTCTCACACGAATTTTAAATAAAAACTATGAAAGATGGATTCCAAATTTATTCACCTTTTAACACGTGTATTTACATCATCTAATTTGGCTGGAAATATATTGCAACCAGGTGGCCAACCAAAGAGAAGAAAAATGGGATTATATACCGTCCCAGAAAGAAAGGGCACACGTTAAGTTCATTAGAAAACATGTGTATTTTTCCTTTACTTTTTTTAAGAACACTTTAAAAAAATGCTTGTACGAGCATTATAGTAGAACCAGTACTGGTTCTAGTATTGGACAACCAGGGAAATTTAACATAACACTTCACTTGATCAACTTGATCATTTGATTTGAAAAAACTAAAAAACAATTTTTAACTATCACTCGAGCATCCGAACTGTTCAAGTGAAATGTTAATTTAAATTTTTCTAGTTTTCCAATTGTTTATGTCAACTTTTATTCATACAAATGGTTTCTCATCGTTGTTTATTGACAGTTCATGAAAGGTTTTTGATGACTTTTCCATGTATAAGCAAATTCTCGAACTCTTCCACTAACGTTCTTCATAAGGTTCGGCACAGATTGATAAGCAACGATTTAAGACTCTCTTGTCCAATCTGTTTTGAACTTTTCCTATGTATCAGCTGACTGAACATGTTCACGAAGATACCTCCTGATCAGAGCCTAAAAATCGTTCCATGCGACGAATTTCAGAACAATTAGAGGTATTCACATGTTTAGGTACAATTATCACGTTTTCCGGTTTCTCTCAGTCCATGGTCAACTTAGCTTAACAACTCGTAGCAAGGTAGCGCCAGAATATGACGTAAATATCTGCATTCATTGCTCCATTTACGATGTACGGCTTCTGCCTTTTTGCCAAATTTTTCAGTGAATACTAAGATGTCCGCCTTGTCAACTTCATCATCTTCACGAATCGTGTAGTATTGCGATGCTTTATAGTCGAACTTCGAATACGTTTCGCCGTCCATGATGATTCAATACTTATTCTAGACGAAAACTGTGTTGTGCAATTCCCGTGCCCGTGATTTCACGCTAACTGCTCGTGTAGTACTTCGTTTTGGCTGCTTCCGCCTCTTGTACGTCTTCAATTTCAATCTCTCTTTGGCTCGCTGAACGTTGGACTTCTAGGTGTTCAACTATTTGGTCAAATCACGAACTGAGGCCCCTTTGCCTTAGAAAAATCTCGTTCGATTTTGTAGTCCAATTTGGGATATGACGCTCCTTTATATCGTCCACTTCGTGGCAGGTTTGTGCTTTCACGCCAACGTTTATCAGTTTCGCCAACTTTCTTTGTGATAATCCTGGAATAGTGCTCCACTAGTACACGATGGCACGGCGTTTTTCAACGGAAATCTTTCCCGTCTCTCGAAATGTGCGTGAAACTTTGCTGTGAAGTGTGCTCGGTTTGACGTTTGGGTGTAAACAATAAGACCCAGGTAACCAATAAGCAGTTCCAAAGCGTCTTTACGGCAGCCTATCAAACACTTAAGTTGCCTTAAATGCAACATAAATGCCACATTTGGCCAATATACGACTGCTTTACTGCAATGCTATGATAATGCTTCATTAATGCTATTAAGCATGCTTATTACATGCCAAAAGCATTTAATTAGCATTTTAAATGCAACTTTATAACAGATAGCATTCAAGATGTTGACATAATGCTAGTATAACGCTTGTAACATCTAAAATGCACATTTAGGATTGATTTACTGCATATTCTAACGGTTATTGGTTACTTGGGGATGGAGCTGACAGAATATCCTAATAAAATCGCATAGTCAAATAGCAGCGTTAGATAAGCGTGCTCTTATTTGCTGGGAAAGCCTATAGGCGGGAGAGCATCTTTTGTTTCTCAAAAGAAAAGGGATAAACAAACATGAATTTCATACATGAAGGTTTCAACGTTCCCCTTTTGCAAAGGGATCCTTTCCGTTTGCCAAGATACGAGAGCAATTATCAGCTGGCCGACCTGGAACCACTTAGGATTCGTCAGAATACATCTATGGCTCTCTTTGTCTCAGACATCTTACAGAGCCGAATCGATAGGAATACCAATTTGGAGCAGATCAATGTTTACGGCAATTTTTCTGTACAAATAACACATGGAATGCAGCGAGAATTCAAAAGAATCTCTACGTATCTGTACGCGAACAGTTCATTTTTAAAATGTGACATTTCACTGTACATCTAGACTTCAATATGGGCTCAATTGATGGTTAGTTTATTTGATGTAGTGAAGATAATGTATTCAGCTTAACCAGTGCAGCCATGGTGAGTGAAAAGAAGAGGAAATCGAAAATATCACTCAAATGTATAGCAATAAATTGACGAATAAATAAAAGCGCATTTTTTGCCATACAGTCATCCGCTGCGAAATGTGAGGCCCCCACTCTACCAACAGTTTATTTGTTCTGATCGAGCAAACGCGGGGGATAGAAAACAGAAAGAGAAAAATTTCTCCCAATTTCTGCCGACAGTTTGAAACAGTTTAGAAATGGTATGACTATTTTTGATAGCTTGATTAAAAACGCACTTATTTGGTAATTTTCGAATATGCGCTGTTAGTATCCATTCTTATGATTTGATTCCATATAATAACATCATATGTATGCAGTAATAACATAGTCTAACTCTAAGAACAGTAGGTCCCGAACAAATACGATTTTTTTCTTGGCTCAGTCAGTACTAGCACATCGGTCCCAAGCTCGGTCCCAAGCTTAATGATTCGCCCCTAATGATAAACTCACACGAACACACTCTCAAATATTCTGTCAAAATAACACAGCAAATCAAAACAAAGGCGCAAATATGTACAGTAAGGTGCTGGCTTCAAGACTTCGGACCAAGGGGTTCTACAACAGAACCAATTTCAAATCGCTAGTTGCATATTGATTGTTGGTAATAACCCAACAATCAACGAAATTCTGGGCGACATAAATCTATGTCGTAAAATCTTTTCAACCATCGATTGGAGGCAGCAGAAATGTTTCGTCGCCTGGAGAAAACGGTACTGAAATGTCATATGAGGTTTCTCCCACGACGGTTCACTTTGCGTGTGCTCAATTTGGTTGTAATTAAAAATGGGAAATGTCCAAATGTAAATATCAAAATACAGTACATTTACCACCTCAACTGGTTAAGAATAAACAGATAATCATGTACTTGATATTCAGGATAAAACAAGCTGTAAGTTTTTTTTTGCATCCCTTGAAGGAAACAAGATTTCATCTTGAAGTGCAACATTTATGACAAACCATTTTACTTGGCCATTTTTGTATTCCAGCGACCCACAAAATATGTTTTTTCGTAAATTTGCTTAATATTGTTTTATAAACATAATTTTCAAACACATGCTTTATAAATTGTAAGAAACATTCGTATTGCTTGTCATCTCACAAAATACCTTCACTACACATACAATGCTCGTGATGAATTTGGTATGAACCAGCCAATCACTGCTCCTCTTCTAGCGTATCCGCACATTTTAGTGTGGCTGTTGAGGAGAGTCAAAATCATTTGTTTACTTCCGCAGAAAAGTAAAAATCAGTGAATTTGTCTACAACACACTCCGGGTTGATGCAGACTTCGTTGAACCGTTTGATGCATTATTATTCAACATGTTAGGTTTATGACGTGGAAAAAGATGTTCGCTCATCACTATGAGTCCCCAAGAGTGGACAGTAATGTTTGCTAGAATGAAAGATATGTAGAGAAAGTGTTGATAGTTTCGTCAGTGTACGGCAGGTTGAAATTAAGTAGAGGTATTGAAAATTGAGCAAAGGGCCTTGATATTGCGGTACTCGAACCAAGGACGCATTCCTTTTGCCGTACATCCCCAATGCGGGGTAGGTCAAAGCACGGACGAATCCGTCTCCTTTGACAGGCAAAAGCAACGCGATCGATCGTGGTCATGTAATAGCAATAGCTTGTGATAGTTTCTAGCGGTTGTTTGTACACACTCCGTTTTGTTGCATAGGAGAATTCAAAAATAACAATTTTAGTATGTTGGGTTTGAAAATATTTCATGAATGTTCCTCATAAAACGTTTGTTTTTGTAGAGTATGAATAATTTCTTTACGAATGTATATGCTTCATGCTTCAAACTGTCACAACCGGACCGATGTTTCCTGCTTCAGTCACAGTGACACAATACTGCTCCTTCCTGCTGCCACAACTACTGCTGCTGCTTCGCCTGGTTCAACTACCGCCTATGACTCGCCCGTTGTCTCCAAAATCCGTCACAAGAATGTCCCAACGAGCGCAAGAAGGATTTATTTATACCATGCATGAATCATTGTTTACACTGCGTTGCTAAAGCAACCAATGGGAGAGAGCTTCTATCGCATCTTCTTCATTATGAGTTTAATCACTCTCAACCATTTCTACTCAAATGATTTGTAGTATTAGCATTAACTGACATCACTCGATACGTAATGCTATAGAATATTTTAATTATTTTTGTTTCATAATAACTCTATATACCTCACAAACGAATGTCATTAATGATTAATTAATGACATCGATTAAGATATGAAGAGTAATAAAAAGTAACAGAACGTTGTGAACTGTTTCATCAGAACGACACCATAAGATAAATAGCATATTGTAAAAAGCCATATACGGTCCATAAATGCATATCTTGTTCATGTGGAAAAAAATGTAAGCTGAAAAATACGCTGCATAATAGACTTTTATGGATGAGCCAGATTTTTGTTTGAGTGTTCATGAAATATTTTGAACAAAATGTATAACTTTTAGTTTATAGTACAAAATACCGGTGAACAACAATAGAACCGTTGATAGACGACGGAGTTTTTTACGGAAATCTACATAGAGGAGTTATGCTTTTATGTACACAGAGTATACAAATAATTCAAACATTGCATGTTAGATCTCACAAAGTAAAGAAAGGGGTTTTGTGAGATATTTCAACAGAACTCCATGAGATAATTATGCTTCTATGGGCACTTATGCTTTTATGGGCTAATCATTCAAATATTGACTGTTAGATCTCACAAAAAAAGAAGAGTGAGTTTTGTAATATATCATCATTCTTTGGATTGGGTAGAGTAAAAATTGTTGATACATTGTTGTAAATATGAAAAAAAAAATCAGAAAATAATCACTTCAAAATAAACATATCATTTTAAGAGCATTAGTAATGACGATATCATATTTAGGTAAGTAAAAAATAAATGCATGCTGTGCATTTTTTCATCTGAATAAAATCGCTAGCGGAAAATTTAATAATACTGGAAGCGAGGGGCGAATCACTCATGCATTTTCGATTCAGCTTCACGTATTAAGAAGTGCATTTAGGCATTTTTCGAACATTTTTCAACGCATTGATGCACTTTAGTACGCAATAATTGCACATTTTTGAGCGCATTTGTTTTATTTGTGCATTTTTTAGTGCATTGAATGCACTGGTGTACTTTTCAACGCATTTTTTCCAAATGCATACACATTTTCGATTCAGTTAAATATGTAATGATTTGCCCCTCGACTGGAAGCACAAAGCGATCCAGAGAGGCGTATTGGATTTTTACGATACAGATTCTTATATCACGATAAGCATGAATAGAGGTCACTCAAATACTTAATATTACACCTAACAAAGAGACGAGGGGTGCATAAGGTTATGTGAAATTTACTTTTGGTATAGGGTAAATTGAGAATTACGTGTTCAGTATTGGCACTTTGTCAATATGGTTAACCATTTGATTTAATTTCTGACCCCGAGTTGAAGGTATTTTTTTGCGTCCTAACCACTAGTTGGTAAGTCACCCCCATAACTCATCAATTGAAAATCAAACTCGAAATCACTAGTAAGTTAGGAACATATTTTAAATTAATTAGGTACAAATTGATTCTAAAGACACTATGCTCTAAAAAACCGCAACCGCCAATTGTTTGAACGTTCCATGAGTGAGTAAGTGAGTGAAAATTGAGTCAACGGTTGGGACTCATGTTTTTTAAGGATTCGTTTCGAGTGCATTGCCGGCTCCCAATTTAGAGTTATAGATTCCCTTGCAACGTTATTAATGGAACACTTTAACGGATAGCATCACTGCATGTATTTGTATGTTGGGTGGCAAACACCACGACACTCTGGGTTATCTCAGGTTATCTGAGAGCAATGACGTCTACATAAGGTCTGGCGTAGCAGCCACAATAATATTAGTGAAAGGAGCAAAATTCGCTCATGACTCTAATTCAAAAAAATCAAATACCACTGCACTCCTTGCGCACGCTACACAAACGCTCGCAAAGTGCTACGTCATACTATTTATTTTGATTCGTTCGCTCCATGATTGTTTATTGTATGCGCTATAAAACTTAATTTTTCTCCCGATTCCAGTCTACCGATGATGGAAAATCGCTACTCGATTGTCAAGTCTCAGCGTTTGAAAGTTTGTGTGGAAAAAATTCAATTACCTCAGTTAAATTCACTATATCCATGTGTTCCGATAATGATCCATGTTATCGGTAGGAAATGATTCTGCTCAATAAATGGCATTTTTATCATGATTATTTCCACAATTCAGCATTCATAATAAACGTTTGAACCGATCTGAATCTATGCCCGCCAATAGAAAGTTCAATCGTGTTACGTCATCCCTCGTCGGATCAGCAATGTTAACATTATTTTTGCTTCCAATACAAGCAAACAGGGCGTTTCCCCAGACCTTATATAGCCGTAATTGATCTGAGACCTCTTAGCCTTGTGTTGTAAACATAGGGCCGAATTTCATTACAAATGTGTGAACTGTTAAAAATGGATACAGTAATTTCCAAGTTGCAGGATTTCCACATTTTTTTTTTCTTGTTTTTCAAACCAGTTAATCTATAAATGAGTAAATTTCTATTCTCTCGTATTCTGTCAATAATTATAGCGACATCATAGAACTTTTGAGATATCAAAAGACGATAAAGTTTACTACTATGTTATGCAGATACGAAAAAAAACGCTTAGGCGATTTAGTTATGAATGGGAGTGATGGCAAACAAAGAGAGTCTCTCAATTGTAGATTTGCCGTAATAAAAAAAATCTCAGGTTTCGATTCTTTCAATGATTGAGAGGCAAATGCACTGTTTTTTAGTGAAGCATCTCGAGTAAAGCTTCTATCAATCTATGGACCTACCTATATAATTGATTGATATATATGACACCAATCGAAAAATTGTGTGGATCACAATAAGATGGAGCAGGTTACGGCTTTAATTTAAGTTATTATTCTATCAGACTCTCTGAGCACTATCACAATCAAATGTCATAGCAGATAAGCACTCTGGATGTCACGGACTTACAAACGCGAAAAAAGCAAGATAACAACTACAATGCAAACATTGTTTAATTACCGCACCGCACTGTAATTGATTAATCTCTTCGTGACAACTTTCTTTCATGCAAAAAATAAACAAAACAACAAAACAATTCCCAGGCACTCGATTGTTTGCATAACAAATATAATACATATGTACCTTCATCATTGTGTAAATGAAAATGAAGTATATGAACCGCCACATTCTGCGGCTTCACTCGATGCGAAACTGTAGCCAGGTATTGTGAACTTCACACAATCATTCATCATCTTACCTGTAAAATGCAGTTTTATGTAGCGCTCATTGCCATTTATCATAAATTGGCCCGACAACGGAACCGATATACCTGTACAAGAAAAACGTGTCTCTTGTCTCTGAACAGAAGAAAATAGCGCCTCTCGGCAGATGATGGTTTCAGGGTTGTAGTATTCGAAAACACAGTTCGATTGAGTCTTTCCAGTTGGATGCCCGTTGCATTCAACAAAACAATTCCGTTTGCATTCTTCAAACCATCGGCCCGAAACCACAGAAAAAAAGCCAGCTGAGTTTTGCCGGCCTCGGGTTTGTTTTGAATTTGCCCTTTGATTGGAATTTCTGCTGTGGGAAGTTGCGGTTGAGCTTCGAGCTTTTCTTCCCAGACGCAGTCATGACTCAGCACTGCAGACCCACGAAGAGCTCATCCATGTCGCTTCGGGCGGAAATTAAATTGACCAGGGTACAACTCTATTCGTTGGGGTTTTGAGAAGGGTGAAAAGTGAAATGACAGGTTGAAGATTTAGAAATCACACATCTCAGTAACTCTAAATGTAGATCCACTGATTTTTTTAGGCCAAAATTCGAACCCCATAACAAGACGCTACCGTGCTGTTGAATATGAACCGGCGTTTGATTGTTCACTTCGGAAGCATTTTTTCGTGTGTGGGCTTCTTTGTGTGTCCGAAATCGAAATTGAATCCGCTGGAGTAGACCGTCGTCGGGAGGTGCTAATTGCCCCAGCTGAATAATTCACGTGTGCATTGTGCTTGGGAAGAGATGCAAATTTCAATGTATGTGAAGTGAAGTGCGTGTATGGAAAATTGCAGTTTAGCTGGCTCATTGCCTCCGTGGCCGCTGCACGCTGCCGGTGGAAATTGTTTCAATGTTACCATGCCGCAGATGAATTCCGGCGATTGTGATGAGAGCTTTTTACCCTTTCGTTGGATTTAATTTTCAGTTTCATGTGATCTTATTGCGATAAGATCTAGCGAGGTTGGTCGGAACCATCATCTAGCGTAACCCTGGCGCACGGAAAGGCGTCTCGTTCGGATCAGAATTGGCAACAGCTGTCGAGCTTTTCGAAACTCGTTTAGCACTCACTCACTCACTCAGTTCCGTACAAGTTATTGTTATGGAAAAAACTTGATAATAAATCTCTGACGAAATTGATTTTTTGTTGTTCACTTTTAGCTTCGTCACGGTAATGTATGCCAGGTTTTGAAACAAGATGATACAATCAAGCACATACAATTGCGTGCTATTGAAATATTGAACGTAGGCGGTTTGAGCGGTGTTTTGAAGCTGATCTTTAACGCGGATGAAGTGGTCGATCATCATCTGGATGAGCGAACCGTGCTTAGCGTTCAAGGTTGAGGAAAAGTGGATGATTTTAATTTTTGCGATTTGGGTCTACGTGCCTAAACATTTGTTGCTCTACTCATCCATCCAACATAGGCTCTACAATGTATGAAAAAAATCTAATGCCCGAATAGAGTTTTCTTTAAGGGTCACGAACATTTTTTTTGAATATGGGTTCAGAATCCGCAAGTGGGGTGGTTGAAGTAGCACTGTTTTCAACTCCGGTTTTCTGGGTTCAATTTTGAATAAGAACGTAGAGATCTTCTAAAAATTTCAGAACATATCAATTGAGATTGTAAATCCTAGTAGCCTATGAGTTAGGATAAGCTGTCAAACGCTAAACACCTCAGTCGTCAGAAGTGAAATTCCCTTGCGATGTCAGAATTGGATTCCGTAAAAAGTGTAGTGAGATGTAAAGAGAACTGGATGCAAATAGCTTCGTTCCTGAAAAATCCAAGGTCTCATTGTTCACTCTCGGGACAGTATTCAGTCCATATAGGTCACATGTTCATGTCTACTTTGGAATAGCTGCTTATATTCATCATCAAAATTTAATATTTAATATTGATACATTGCACCAACCCTGCTTTTGAGAGACATAGATTTTTCGGGTTTGTTTTCTTGAAGCATTGTTACTACATATGATTTTATTTATCAGGTTGTATCAAACTTCAAATGACTAAGGCCGTACTTCAAAGGGCTGTTCATTTTATAAATAGGCTGTTTGTTATTAGGTTAAGATCCCTTGTAGCACACTTGTTGCGAATCAGTTAATGTAACTGCTATGTAACTTATTTGAAACACATTCTAGTTGCTGCAACCCATTTCGATAGATGTGTGTTGCTATGTAGTATGATAAAACTTGTTCTCTTATTGACCTACCAAAATCGGGACGCAGAAAGGGGCCAATGGACCGATAAACAGGTCAAGGAAGTCAAGGATAACGCTCGCGAAATTGACAAAACACTAAACATTAGTATCGAAACTGTGCAAAACATCAAGAAGCAAAGAACATGTAAACAGACGAATGTCCAGAACGCATAACCGGTCAAGACGCTTGTACAATTTTCTCCAAAAATAGCCAACCGATGCATTTTGATGGACGACGAAACGTACGTTAAATTGGACATCAGGACACTTCCAGCCCCCCAATTTTATAATGCTGTGCAGAGCAAAGATGCTCCCGATGTCGTTCGGTACATTGGAACCGAAATTAGTTCGGAAAGAAGGTGTTGGTATGGCAGGCGATTCGCTCGTGTGGCATGAAGAGTTATTCGTATTAACGGGCACAATCAACGGTGAGGATAACAGGACGGAGTACCGAAAGCATACTGTTTCCCCATTGTTTTTGCCGGATTTAGCTTTTGCTCAGTATGCTGCTGCTACTTTGGAACTCCTCGAAAGTGAAAAATTCATTTCTTTCGAAAAATGGTAAAACTCGACTACTTCCCATTAAAGGATACTGGTCAATTATTAAACGGCATCTAACGAAGGATGGAAGTGAAGCAAGTTCCGATGACAATTTCAAAATATGGTCTACGGCTACACAGATAAAAAGAAACATTGCATTTTCTGCGAAAAAATGGGATATTTCATGTAAATTTAGCTAGCTAACGCCTACATCTAGTCTGTTGTATGAAAGATTGCAAACATTGTTGTATGGTGCATGAAAGATTGCAAACAATTTCGTTGATCACGCCTCCATTGGCTTCGAATTAATGAGGGGAAATTATGCATGCTAAAATTTACGGTGAAAGTAGGTATCATGGGAGGCATCAGAAGTAAGGTTCAGGAATTCTTTCTTTCTTTTTCGAAAATAAACAGTTCTCTTTGAAAAATGTGTGTCCACTTTTTAAAGGAGTCAGTCCTGAGAAAGTCCTTACATATTGCAGACTTATTTCATGAAGATCAGTTAGTTTATACGGTGGTAAAAAAATACCTAGAATGTTACTTCCGCGAATAACATTTCCCAAAATACCTAAATCCATTATTTCATTACCCGAAATAATTAGTTTCCCGATTTTTTTTCTTACAAAAATACAATTTCTCAGAAAAAAATAACCGGGACTTCATTTTCAGGAAAACTGTTTCCGCGATAAAAACCTTTCTCGTTATAGCTCTCATTAAATTATTTATTCACAAAATATTTTCTCCTTAGATAATTAAAAGGATTTTATTCATTAGTATTCCAAATTAAGAAGGAATTTTTTCTTTACTAAACTTCCAGTGCAGATAGTGTTTCAATCTATGAAAATGTTTCTGCAGAAGAATATATTTTCTTCTGTCCAAGCTTTTCGGCAGGAAAGACTATTTCCTTCTTGAAGAATTTAATGAAACATGGAAACATTTTCTTCTTGTTGTAGAGAGACTTGACTAAAGAATCAGTATTTCTTTTTTAAGCTTTGATAAAGAAGGAAATATTTAGTTCTTTGAACATTATACTAACAGAACGAAATACTTAGATAACGAAGAGAATTGTTTGTGCCAACAAAAACTCACACAGTACTCATTTTAAGATTGTGAGATCCTATTTGATGTTATCACACTCTGATTAATTGATGTTTTAGAAAATCATCCAGAATTTTAATGATGTAATTCATATTCTTTTATGTTTCTCCTGCCCTTGCTCTCAATCAAAATACATCGACAAAATACTTACTTACGCAGAAACTTTATTTGTACGATAGATACAATCCAATCCCTTGGTCCTGTTGATTCAAAAGACCCTCATTTTCTTGAAAATATACGTAATGTTTCCTGGAAGTAGTTTGTTTGTTCTCCGGAAAATGATATTTCGGGGAACAGATCTTTCTGGGAAATGTCATTCCGGGAAATGGATTTCCGCGAAATGTAAATTATACAAATACCTTTTTGAAAATTTACATATCAAACGGGTGGCTACTAAAATTTTGGAATTTCTTCATCAAGCTGTCAACAAAGACGAACACGCTTGAAGAAGATCGGATTTATCGAAATTAAAGAATCAAAGTTCGGCGATCTTTCCGGTTGATGTCGAAACAGGAGTGTTCAACATTACGAAAGCATCTCTCAACTCAACCAACCAAGTGTTTGCAATTTGTGGCTCTCCAATTATTTTTGAACATCAAGAAGCTCAAAATCCCGAAGATTTTTTGGTTACAATTGGGATCGAATGGGTATTTAAGAACGATTGTGTTGTTTGGCGTTATGCGATGACACTTTGTCGGGTCAAAACACGTATTGCCCATCTGCATGATGTTTTTGTAGAAACGGGATCAAAATATTATTCAAACATTCGTTCTGGTACACATCTTGATTGATAGCCAAACCAGAGAACGTGAACCATGCTTAAGAGTCACCCACAATTGATACTTTGCGGATGCGTTGACGTAATTTTGACAGTAAATCTATGGAAAAACTGTCAAATTCACGAAAACGCATCCGCAACGTATCAATTGTGGGCCAGCCATTAGAAATACGTCTCTCGGAAATGGCAATGTACAGCATCACTTTCTGTTCAAACTTAATTTTAAACTTATATTTTATATTTGGAGATGCAGTAGAACTATTCATGAAATAATATCGATCGTTTCCGAGAATGTACGCCTTGGAAAAAGGGAAGTAACTTTCGTCTTCCAGAACGAAACATTTTGCGGAATTTTGGAATTTCAGCGTCGAAATCTTTCCCTCCGTGTATTCAGAGGCTGTCTTCTTTCGGTAGTTTATTCCGACTCTATTCAATGTTTGGTGGATGTACTGGTAAGAATAGTTGAACTTTTTTTCGGCATCCCGTTGGCACAGTGAATCTTTGTTGTTGAAGGTACGAAAAAGAGATCAAAGTTCTTTTGCGTTCATAACTTTGGCTGGTCTTCCATTACCTTGCTTGCGAGTAGTTGTTGGAGATCTTAGGATATGGTAAACAGTCGAAATCACAACATTTTCGCTTTTTAAACTTTTTTCCGATATTTCGGTACAGTACGTATAATTGTACAACGCACTTGCGAAATGTTTCTTGTTTCGATGGCATTTTGAGCAAAACTGAGCAAGCATAAACACACAAAAAAATACTAGCAGAAAGAAAAGAGAGAAAGCTAACACATATACACTTTTATTTGTATTTGTTTGTTCATGAGCATATGGGCCTCGAAAAAAAATCCAAAATATTAGTTGCCACCCGTTACAGCACATGGATTTTCAAACGTCCTAGTTCTGAAAACTTTACTGGCTTAAAGAGGTGAACTTTCACGCTTAAAAACTGAAGACAAGTCATGTATAAAACTAAACATGAAACAACTAGAACTAGTTTTCCGCTAAAATCAGATTCTATTCTATTGTGCATTATTTTTTTGTACTCAGAAAGCTAAAACTTAGATCTAAGCCTGTTGTTTGTAGTTCTGTAGCACATTATAAGGTTTGGTATATAATATACAACCAACAATTAACATGCAACTAGCGATTTGAAATAGGTTCACTGTTGTAGAACCCCTAGGCCCAAAGTAAACCTTGCAGTCTGCACCTTGTTTTAATTCTTGCGCTTTTCGATACCTTTCGGTACTTGTATCTTTGTTGTTGTTTTGATTCGCTATGTTATTTTGACACAATATTTGATGGTGTGTTGGTGTGAGTTATTAGAGACGAA
Organism: Aedes japonicus; assembly: GCA_034211315.2. Taxonomy (NCBI): domain Eukaryota; kingdom Metazoa; phylum Arthropoda; class Insecta; order Diptera; family Culicidae; genus Aedes; species Aedes japonicus. The sequence goes on along the minus strand of JASCZW010010712.1, from coordinate 7,808 downwards.
TTAGAGGCGAATCATTTAGCTTGGGACCGGTATGCTAGTACTTCCTGAGCCAAAAAAAAATATATTCATTTTCTTCATGACTATGCACCTGCTGATACAACTAGCACTTTGCATCCTTTTTTTCAAACGGATCTTAACAAAAAAATTAAATTTTTCATTTGAGGATGGATTGCCAATTAAGTTTTATGTACAGCAAATTTAAAGTGAGTCTCAGAATATCATCAAAACTATAGGGTGTCCCGCATCAAATTGCATCACGTAAAAACGCGGAAGAAAATTACCTAGTTGACCGATCCTTTTCAAACTTTCAGACAATAAAATATGACTTGTTAGTAAGCTTTTGGCATACTTATTTTATTCAACTTCAATACCATAATCGTACGCTCGCAAGTATTGTTTGATGGGCCTTAGTTCCGATGCGTTGAGGGGGTTCAGGTCCTTGGGTACGAAAGTGACTCCGTTTGCTTCGTACCACTCCAGGACCACATTTGAAAAGTGGCACGAAGCTAGATCCGCTAGAAGATCGTAGTGCCCTCGTGTTGCTTCAACAGTGGAAGCAGACGCTTATGTAGACACTCCTTGAGATAGATCCAGCCGTTTACAGTACTGGTAGTCACAAACGGCGCACTCCGTTTGCCACATGATCAGCTCGCTTGCCAAATCAAGTATTTCTTGGCATACTTTGAAAGTTTTTGATTCCTTACTTCCTCCGGAACGTTGAACTTCCCAAGCATTTTTGGTTTTATTCCAGTTTCATAGCAATTGATAAAATCAAATAATAAAACCGGTTCTTGCGACTACATTGCTTTAAAAACTTCATCCTGACCTATCAAAGCTAAGAAAACATGTGATTTGGAGGGAAAGCATGTTTTCTTTTTAAACAAGAACAACAAACATTCATGAATTTCACGCTTTAGGACATCATTTTACAGCTCTTGAACTGTAAAGTTAAATTGATAACGTTGAGATCACAGATAACTTCAACTTTTTCGGTACGATGGACTTACTATTAGCGATAAGGCCAATATAATCTCTGCCCTAGTGTTGAAAATGGAGGTTCGATAACTCAAATCCTAAAAGTATTCAAAGTTGTCATTTAGTTCATTGTTGTTTAGAAGCAATAGAACTTTTCTTTTGAGCAGTGTTTGGAGGTTCATTCTCTCATTGTATACTTCTTACGTGAGCTCACAAAAAAAATCATACTTGTATTTAGAATGTGAAATAAACCGGCAATAACACAACGTTACATAATTGCAAAATTACACATTGCCGACTCGATGCGAATGGTTCACAAGGGACAACGGGTCCCTATCAACCGATCCGTATCATACAAACGATCCATATTAAAACTGATTACCTAAAACCCATGTAATACGCCGAGCTGGATCTTTGTAAGCTATCATGCACCAATTGTCGCTGGTGAATTGTGATTATGCTCACCCCAAAACAACCTGTCACCGCCATCCGTTACGTACCTATCTACCGGTGCATTATCCACCCAGGAAAGCAATCCCTGTCTAGGTAGACACTGAACGCATATCACACTCGCCATTTCACGGCAGATTGTTATGCAACTTGAGATCGCAATTTTCGATCGTTAATGTTGTCGCGTCGCGCATCTTTTTCGCTCGCTACAAGCACACAATGTACTTCATTGTGCGCTGCCCGTTGTTGGTTTGCTTTCTTTTCATGGTACACCGCTCTTATTATCATCACACCCGTTGATCGTAGTTTTATTAGATGCACTCGTCCTCTTTGTCGTCATCGTTGAAATGTACCATCATCCAGTACACTCCAGAAGTGCTTGCATAAGTTTTTAAACAGCTTCTTTCAACAATGATGCACGTTCGAGTTTGGGTAGGTTGGTTGGTGGGTGCGAATAATTCAAAGGACCCGAAAATGAATTGCCGGTAAGTGCATGTTACGCAAAACCGTGTAAATCGAACAGATGAAGACATTTTTGTCGCTCGTTACTCTACTTTCCAGCTGGTATGCAAAGTACTTACTAACCACTTCTGCAGCAGTACGAAATCACCATGTTTAAGGGTTGCGAACAAAGTACTCAGTTCGACAATTATATCTATCTGGGGGAAAAGTCGTGAGTGTCGATCGTACGGCCGTCGGTTGGTGCTGGAAAAGATCAATTTAACAACATGTCAATCGGGATAATAAACGCTCGATGCTTCAAAGTCTACTGGTTAGGAGATAAATGCGCCTAAAGGGTGTACCATTTAAATCCGCACACACAAAATTCATTCTCAAAATTCGTGTAGTGGAATTTTTTCACCTTTTCTTAAAGAATGCTTTAATAATGACCTAAAATCTGCTAAAGAGTTATTTCTGGATAGTCTTTCTATTATTATTTTTTTAATTTGACAGATTTTTGAAGGATATATTAATTTACGTGCTTAAGTAAATAACAGTATTAGATTCTACACGTCAGTTCCAATAACATTCTTTCTATCAAAGTATTTTCTATTCCGTTTCTAGGGAAGCCATAGCTGAGAATAAATTTTTGCTTATGTCGATACAAAACATCGTCACATCGAAGGATCACAAATTAAATATAATTGTTGTTGTTGTTGTTGTTTATAATCCACAATGGAAACAACTCCGGACCATACATATCGAACCCATCAACACATGGGCCGAGATCTACAGCCTTCATGTTTTAAAGAAGACGTGATAAGAGATTTTTGGTCTCAGAAAATTCCAACGGCGCAGACTGGAATTGATATCAGACCGACTGGCGCCGGCGATACATAAATATATTTTTGCAGTTTTTAAATTAGCAATAACTTGAAAAATTTTAGAGAAGAAATTTGTTGAAATTTATTTGAGCAATCTTGTTATATTACAAACTTTACATTCAAAAATAATGTTAAATGTAACTTTTTGTTCCAAGCTGCCACATTTGAATGAGTTTTCAAAACAAAAAATTAGAAAGACTTTTCATAAGTAAATCTTCTTCAGATAAGAGGGCAATATTAAAGCTTTTTTCAATAAATGTGGTGAGTCGGAGAACATGAAATTTAAAAAAAATACATTTAATGATTTTTATCATGATTTTGCTGAATGTTTTCCTTTCAGTGTATTTTTTTCTGGAAATACATTTAATTCCTCAAAATGACGTTTGATTCTAAGTTTTGCCCGGTGTCGTTGAAGAATTTGTTCGGATCGGTAACAGAAAAATATCGATTTCGATTATATCCAAAAATATCGATTCCGATTATATCCACTTTGTTCTACCTAACAAGATGTACCTATAAAATGTATCGGTTTCGTTGCCTGGGCAAGCCATGTCTGTGAAAAAATTGTGGATTGTTTGAAAAAAAAGTATTGAAAATTATTGTCGATTCAAAACATCATCAAAATGATATTAAAAGGTTCATTAAAAAAGTATATGAAAGGATAAGTTCATTAAAAAAGTATATGAAAGGATATGAAAATTAAGATTGTTTTTTAATCTACAGTCATTTTTAGACAGTTCAGATTTTGTCCACATGTTTTTGTATATTGTTCTAAGCTATGGAGAAATTTATAATATGCTACCTTAATTTTTCAAGGAAATACGGATTTTTGAAATTGCTATTTTCAAAAATAACTTTTTCCACATATGTTATGATAACTTCAATTTTATAAAGTTGATCAACATGAAATTTTGGTCACACACAATATATAAACCTATTAGTTATAGTGTTGTCAAATTTTCTACCAAAAATATTGATAATTGACTTTTTTTAATAATTTGTTGCTACTGAGTGTACATCTAGTACCCATTACTATCACAGCCCTCCACATCCACACGAAGTTCGAATCCTAATGGTTGATTTATTTTTTTGTTCACATTCACAGTCCATAAAGTAGATTTGAGAGATTCATGAATAAAGTTCTCAGTATCAGGAATTCAGCTCATGGATTTAACCCGATTTATTCATGATTTCATTGCAGCGGGAAAATAGTTCATGATATCATGAAAACTGTTCATGGTGTAGATATTATTTGCCGTGTAAATTGTTACCAAATATTGCCAGAATCAGGTCTGTGTATGGATGATTGCAAACCATATTGCATGCTATATGAAAGATTGCAAACAATTATGTTGTTTACTATTGCTTTGGCTTGCAATAAAACGAGGGGAATTTTACGCTTTTCTTAAAATTCATTTTTTTCTGTGACCTAAACTTTTAAAGGTATCCAACGTTGAAAAACTTTTAAAAAAAGAAAATATAGCTCTTTTTCTTTTTTTAAATTTTGAACATTAGAGATGGAATGAAAAAATTCAAAACAAAATTTAAATGTAAACTTGATGCACCATGTAGGGCAATTTAAAAAATCTGTGCATCAACAAGAAATTAAAACATAAATTATAATAGTATTTTCAAAGACATTTAGACCGTCTTCAACTCAAGGTGGTACATACTCAACATTAAACATAAATAAAATTACAACGGACAACTTAACGTAACACTCAGTGGACCCGACGAGACATTTTCGGTTTGGGAAAAGTTCGACACCACAGGCTGCAGTGGGAGTCGAACCATCACTTCACTTCGTAGCAATCAACTTAACGATAGGTGGCGCCGCTAACTGGCTGACCCTGAGGCCCACTTGAATATTGATGGGATATGTCTTAAGTTTTCCTTTTTCCTGCTTTATATCAAGACGTTTCTAATTAAATTTCGTCTGGCATTTTCAAGAAGCTGTGTCAAATGGTTGTTCTATACCTTCTTGCTGTGAGATGTCAAACACCACTCCACCACTTTTTCTTTATTCAAGTTGGATTTCTCTGTCCCAGTGCATGCAAGAGGAGAGTAACGTCACGTTCCAGCTATGACAGAGGTCTCTTTCTCGTTTGGAGAGAGGATTAGTATGAAACTGACAGATGATCGCTGTTCCAATTTTGACGTAATTGTTACTCCCTATTATAGACACATTTGCTTTCCTGACAGTAGGCAAGCAGACCGTTAGTGAGGGCCGAGCGAGTAAAGTTGAAAAAAATAAAGTGAACCCACATCTATGAAAATACACCTCACGACAGTATCACCAAATTTAGATGACCGCTGCACTGTTCCAAACTGCAAGCTTTGTTTTCACGTTAAAACTTAACGCTGATCATTGCATTAATTTCAGTCACTGATTAAATGCAGAAATACAAGCTAAAACCCAAAAAATTTTTTGAATCCAAATCCTAAATTGTATAAATGATGCACAACGAAAGAATCTGTTGCCGTTGACATTTAACGGATCCAGAAGCTGCGAACAAAAACTTAGTAATTAGAATCTGTATTTTTGGAGACATGCATCAGCCGGTGAAGGGCCATTATGCCTTATTCCCAGAGACCGAACGGATCACTGCTAATGATTGATAGAAAGAATAACTTCTTATGACAATGCATTGATTTTAAAGTGCTAAAGATTACGAAAAAAAAACCTAAGTTCAACATTCGAAAAGACATGTTATTAAATTGAATATTTTGAAATAAGAAAAAACTGCGCATGATTCAAAGAAGGAAATATTTTCCAGGCAAATTCGACTGTTTCATGTCTCATGTATAATTCCGTTAAATAACATTATAATTTGAATTAAAATATAAATAATTGCTCATGATTGAAGGACGAAAAACGTTTCCTTCATTGCTTCGAATCTCAAAATTATTGAAAGTTCTAACTTCTTTCGTAAGCAGATGACGTGATTTTATTTTTTAAAGTACAGCTTTTAATTAAAAAAAAGAAGAAATATCCCATACAAGTTCCTTTGTTACATGTCAAAAAGATTTAAAAAAATACTTAAATTTAGTCTTCCACAAGCCATGCTGGTTGATTGAAAGTTTTTGAATAAGAAAAATCTGCTAGATGCTGATGACTGAAAGCAGAAATGAAAGTTCATTGGTTTCATGTCCTTTCAAATAAACAAACAAGAAAAAAAATCTATCAGTAGTACATGAGCGCCAACCAACACGTTTTTTTTGCCTGTAGAGGTGGCGGAATCGTCCGTGCCTCGACCTACCCCGCAGTGGGATGTAAAGCAAAGGGTAACGTCCTTGGTTCGAGTACTACTTTACCCATGCCATTTCGCTCAATTTTCAATTCTTCTACACACTCGTTTGTAGTTACTCAACACTGAGTAGAACCCGACTCAGTTTCGTTAAAAGTGGAACTACCCTAAGTAAAGTAATTAACGGGTTACTCGTTTTTGATTAACTAAGTCACCTGTGAAAATTAGAGTAAACATTACTCAGTCACGCTTGTTTGTATTTTCTCAAAATTGACTAAAAAACGACTCAGTTTCGTTAGTCGTTGAACTATTCTAAATCGAGTAACTATAGGGTTACTCATTTATGATTAACTAAGTCACATGTCAAAATTAGAGTAAACATTACTCAGTATCTATTTTAGCTGTTAAAACAATTTGAGTGAAAGCTACTCGTTTCCCTTTTAACCCGATGCATCCCGACGGAGTGTTTTTAATTCTAAAATATATTTAAAAAAACAAATTAATTCAACAAATATAATCAAATTAAGAGCATTCGATCCAGCACTATGGGTGGTTAGTCTTTTGAGGTTTAATTTACAACGTCCTCTGCACGTGTGATTCCGTTAAACGATGATCTATAACTGTGATTGATTGTTTTGTGTAAGAAACAAAATCCCTCACCACGCAGAGATGAGTAGAATAGAATATCCTGGATGGATGGATGGAATTCGGCCCTTCGCCCCATCTTGAAAACTTTTGGTATGCATACCACGTTTTGGCTTTGGACAGCTTTATTAAAATTACTCTATTTTCATAAGTAACGCACTTTAATAATCAGAGTAGCATTTACTCCGTTTCCTTATTTAAAGTTATTCATTTTTTGACATTTAGCATGGAAATATGAAACCAAGTGAAAGTTGCTCTATTTAGAGTAGATCTGAACAAGCGTGTATTCTATTTCTAACCTACCGTAAACTGACGGAACTTTCAACACTTTCTCTTCATATCTTTCAGCCTAGCAAACATTACTGTCCACTCTTGGTGCCTCATGGTGATGAGCGAACATCTTCTTCTACATCAAGAAAAAAATTGTTTCGATTTAACCCATTATCGCCGTTTTTGCGAAAACAAAAATTTATTCGAAAAAAGCTAATATTAAGGCCTTAAGTTGGTCTTGAAAACCATTATTAATTCAATTCATACTTTTTCGGCAACTAGGAATGCCATAACGTTGTGCTGCGAGTACGCAGCGCTCACAAATCGCTCTACAAATTAACTCGTTCAAAACAAGTGGAACAGAATTAAACAATTTGAGACTTATCTAGAACATGCATAATGACACCCAGATATGTAAGTCATAAACATTTTTGCATTTTTGTCAACGTTTAATAACTTTTAGAGTGCGACTCAATTTTGTTCTGCTGAACATTTGTCTACATATATATACAAGTGTGTCAGTGTGTGTTTTGTAGGTGGTTGTGATATGGAGGGGAAGAAATACCTCACACCCACACCCCTTAATGGCTCTGACCCATTTGACAAATGGCATTCGACCTAATGGCGTTCGGTATAATGGTCCTACACCGTTCCAGCCACATCTACAAAACCAGTTGAATGACTACAAAGCAATTTGTAAGAGATGTATAGGTCTATAATATCTTTTATTAAGCAATAATTCCGTACTAATCTTTGAAGCCAAATATCTTCTATTCCACATGAAAAAAAAAACTTATTTACAGGGTGTCTTACAATAGGTGTCACTAAAACAAAATAGGATTACGGCAAAAGAAAAAACAATCAAATCATAGCATTTATTTTTCATTTGAAAGAT
>JASCZW010010711.1:0-35221 GCA_034211315.2 Aedes japonicus | reverse complement strand
ATACGTACAGTTGTGAGTCATTCCGGTGAAAACACAACACTTTGTTTCAAGACCTGAAAATCAGCTCAAATATAACATTAAATATAGCCTTAAAAAATGCATTCACTTTGTGAATTCCATTACTGCCTACAAGCTCATTCGCAATTATTCAAGATGACCTGCCTAAGATTTTGTACTGTCGATATTTACTAAAATAGCAGGTTGAATACATGCTAAATTTCATTCAGTAGACTATTGGTTTTGGTACACTACAGCTACGGCGAATACTTTTATAGTAGGGAATACCATCAGAGTGACTGGCCATCAGTGCCAGAGGACTAAAATCCACAGCATTTCCAAATTATTTTCACTCTACGATACATGAACATGTTTCTATCTTATATATGATTCGATAAACTGAAGATTTTACAAATTTATTACTGTCATTTTGATCATTTAAAATACATCTACAAATCACTAGCTTCCATTTCCGCTGAAGAAGACACTCATTGGTTTGCCTATGTGTATCTTGCATTTGTTTGCGGTGCCGAAAGGACGTCTTCAAATAGCTCATCTAGGCTGGTTGACAGAACGTGATGTTGAATATTGAGTTAAATTTACTCATATTTTTATGATCTGAAATCACTTTTATCTCATGTTTTCATGAATTCTTCATAAGATTCAATCATGAATGATACTTTGAATTTCATAAGACTATAATGGATTTTGCTCACGACGTTGTTGTACTTTGGGTTTTCTGATTACATGTGTTTATATATTAAAGGGTTAGTACTGGACATCTATAATTGTTGTCTGAATCTAGTTACTATTTTATTTATTCAATATCTATATATTTATTTGATAAATTTATGAAATTATACTGATTTTTTATATAAATAATGATAATGGTCTTATGAATGAAAGATTATTTCGCTGAGTGTATTGTCATGATTCAGTATTATCGTGTGCAATATTGTAAATATGTTTCGAAGCTAAATCTGTCAGCCAACAATAAATACGTTGTTGTAGCTATGACATCACGTTGCTTTTGAGAGAAATCTATCTTGTTAACCATACAGAGGAGTTTCAAGCTGTCAGTTTGCTGTCCTTCTGCCTGTTTTAAGCGAGAGTCCGTCTTCTGTTCACTTATTCTCACGAAATAGTACACCCAGATCAATGGAACTTGTCTACGGCTAGTTTTGAAGGTAGGTTTCAGATCAGAAGCCTGCACTTACTCAGAAAAGATGCTCTCAAAATAACAGTAATACTAGATTTGATATACTTGTCAGTTTCATTATAGACTTAACTTAAGACAGTAGGTGCCCATATAAAACGATCTTCTTCAGCTCAGTCAGTACTAGAACACAAAGAAGCTCGAAATCCTGGGACATGCACTCCCTGAACTCACATTAACATCTCACATTTCCGTCAAATAGCAAATCAAACAAAGGCGCAACATAATAGCGCTGGCTTGCCTGACCGCGTTCTATTATGAATCAATTTCAAATCGCTAAAGGTGGCCATTGATTGCTTCGCTAATACTTCGTCTCATTGCTGTCAAACTTAATTCTGCACTTCCAGGCTACAGCCGATTGACTTGACGGATGTCAGCATCAAATTTTGCATTCTGTTGAAGCTGACACTAGGCCCTCTTCGCGAGCGGTAGCCTGTCAGCGTTTGAACATTTGTATTCATATACTGTTACAGACATTGTTTGAACATCTTCTATTCAACTGTCAGCGCTATGTTTGTTTCAATTTTCAATCGCTTGAGACTCATTATGTGATGGATCTAGGAGCTGCTTGAAATATTTCAGACTGCGTACTATCTTAAAGAAAATTGAAATTCACTCGGAATAAACAAAAAAATCATCTTGCATCAATAGTCGCCAGTTGTCATTCCCAAATACTTACAACGTAGCGATAACGTACTGTCAGGTAACTATCTCGCGGAATACTTGTAAGCCACAAAAGATGGTCAACGAATCAGAATGTTTGCTTCAACGATCAGGAGCATCTAAAAGATTGATACACCTCGTGATAACTAGCTAAATTGAAGGTTCCCGATCGTTTGGGGACAAGCCCAAACTTTCCATCAATACATGGTAAAGAATAACAATACCTTCTTCGTTAAGAAAAACTAAGTCATCGTACATAATTAAATTTGCACAGTTGGCGAAAAGCTACATAGCACAGGTTTTGTGTGACAATCTTCCGATTTTATTTCTTCGAATGGTATGCCTTTCACGTGATTCGAATCCTCTCGACATCTATACATGCTGGGAAAACTGGGGAATAAATAAAGTACTAACAATGGAAACTTTTAAGAAACGTTTGCGAAAATATGGCTGTTACGCTTCAAAACGCATGCGGCTAGAAATTAAGGCAAAGGGAGCAGTATTTGAATCGAACTAAATTAAGACAATGTGGAAGATAAACCAAACAGGAAACACATTGAAAATTAAAATTAGGTGCAAGAATCTCATTTTATGACCATATACTTCATTGACAGGAATTTTACCATCCTGTACTAGTACTGTTCTCTTGAAATTCATCAAATTATTCGTTGGAAAGCAAGAAATGCATTGTCGTGTGACAAAAACGCGCTTTCTTTTATCACAAATATAAATACGAGCGTTCTTTATCACTCTTCATCGAGAAGCGGAAATTCCGCAAGCGACTAGTTCGGCTTCGAGCCCATTGACGTCAAAAATGTACCTAAGTCTCTGTGCACGTTTTCAAGGAAACGACTTTCTTTAACGGGAAGGAAAATTCAACTAGTATTACTTTCGGTGTTGCTATCAGGGAGGGTCATCCGTGTCTAACTACCAATGACTTCAGTATCTAGTTAATCCCTCTCACCGTCATTTTGGTCATTTCGCCATGTAGCCTGAAGCTCTAGGCAATCTGAGAGACCATCAAGTTAACGGTCCAGATGTCCCGGTCTTAGCACATTCTCTGAATTAGTTGTCCGGGGTCATGCCCTGATTGCTTACGTGGCATCGTCAGCCACGTCATTGAAGCGAGGGAACGCAGAGAATTCAACTTCCGCGCACGTGGAGGACTCAGCGTGTCCATACGTTTACAAATACTGTTTAAAACAGCCATCGCCGGACAGATCCAGTCATGGACGGTAACCTCCTTGTGTCACTGACCGACCCATCCGGATACTTCCCTGATATGGTTGAGTTTTACCTCTCTGCCACTTGACCATTGATGCAGCTCTAGTGCGGTCGGCTGGATACCTCGTGTCTCCTTGTTAGATGCACTATACGTCCTCTTAGGCACATTAGCTCATGTACTGAGCTACTCGCGGTAGCTTAGTACACGACGGCCCACCATTCCTGAGTATGGACAGAGCAACGCCGTGGCCAGAGCTTTTGTTTTCTCCCTTGTACCGCTGAGCTATTCGACATCACGTGGAATAATGCCGATATAGCCATAGAGACCTTCTTGCAGGGTGGTCGACGTGGCTAACCAGGACAGTTTATCGTAAATCATAACCCTCGCCATCATGACCGCTTTGAGGTGATGCAGCAGTTATTTGCACTTACCGTCGCGCCTTGCTCCGATTTTCCGTTATTGACAGTAATCTCCGTCGGTGATGGGGCACCCAGTTTTTGAGCGCATCCACCTCTCGACTGTATTGATGGAGTGTTAACACCACCTACAGATCCATAGAGCGAAACCATATCTTTACCCAATAGGGAACTTTAATCTCAACACTTCTTCAACACCTCTACCGTCTTGGTGACGGATATGATGGCATCCACCGATGATTTCTTTTTACGGAAGCCAAACTGGTTGTTGAAACCTCAGTGTACAAGCATAACTTCACCGCCACAGTATCGACAGAATCAATAAGCATATCCGATGCTATGTCGTGAAGGATCATCCAGGCCAGGATGTTGTCTTTTGGCATCAATACTAGAGCCTGGCGTTTCCAGGCGTTCGGCAAGACGCCATAATCCAGACATCTTTGCCTTACAACCTGAACGTCCAGGAGCCAATTAAAATAAGAAAATGGCCAGAAACCGTATACCGTCAGGCCCTGCTACGAGCCACTTTAGCGATTCTTCGTCACATTGCGTTGCTCATTCGTGACCGTCGCTCATATCCTTCCTCCGTTACCATCGCCTTACGTTACTGCGGATGATGGGCGTCACTGACCATCCATCCACCGACATGACATCGTTATGGTTTGGGATAAATGTTCCGGTCATGGGACACCACAGCGACGTGAGGTCAAGGACCTGGATCGTGGCGCAGAAAGAGTCCCATAATGGCAACCGTTGATTGCCTCCGGTTGAACTGCCGCACCTGAAGTTATTATTAACACCTCGATAGGCGTCAATTCCCATGGTTCGGCATTTGCTTTCGAACACAATCAGCCAGGCCTGTCCGTTTGCCTTCATCTCCCTATTTATGCGGTTTCTGGCAGTGGCCAGCGCCACTGAAGCTGGCTGTTTCCGCCCGACTGCGTTTCCTGGTATCCGCCTCCACGAGCGGTACCTGATGGAGCCCTCTGCTGACCTGCCATCTCAAAATTTGTTGTATAGCCAGAATGCACACGCGTATAAGTTACGCAACGAGTTGATCGCAACAGGGGTCCCGCACGTAAGCCTTTTTTACCCATTAACGAGTACGATTTTATTATTGCTTATTCCTCCCGTGGAATTCAGGCATTTTACTGAAAAATCATGTCTACCTCATTTAAATACGGTTTTTCTTAAATCGTTCGAATCATGTGCTTTATAGTGGCGTTGATAGTATCACTTACAAAGAAGAGAGGCACGAGAATGCAGTACTAGCCAATTTAATAAGAGAGGACGGCCTATGCACCATGGGGAGTTTTTGAACACTGAAGGCTGCGGATACATGATTTTCATCGTCGTCTGACGGCTCAACATCGTAGTTCAGTTGATCGACACTTCGGAGGTCCGGTTTCCTGAGGGCATTCGGTTTCGAGAATGTAGCATTGAGAAACCTCAGCCGTTCTTTGCATTTATATACTCGAACTTGGGACGCAGCTTGAAAACTCTCTAGCTCTCTTTTTCAGCGATTTTCATATTGATCGCGTATGTTGCCTCATCTTGCTTTAAAAGAATGCAATTGTAAATAATTTTGATACATGTTAAATATTTGCTTATTGCTGTTGTTGTTGTTGTTGTTGTATACGGTTTGTTATTTTGCCGCGACCGTTTTTGCCAATAACTAATTTAACAAACTCACTTTAAAGCGAATTCTCCTCAGTGCTGAGGTTGGAACCAGTCTCCTTATCCTCATCTTATTGCCAGTGCAAACCCTACCCGTGCCAGAGAATAAAACGAACGTTTAAACTGACGCTTAGAAAATAACAAACAGTCCACCTGGGGTATCAGAATCACGTTGAAATCAATAATAAACGAGTCTGGCTTTAGCTCACTTAGGGAAGGTCCATTAATTACGTCACGCAGTAGGGGGAGGGGGCTCTGAGAAAACGTGACGATCTCACAAAAAATTTTTCAGCTATCTCATACAAAAACGTGGACAGGGTTAGAGCGTACTCTTTAAGTGACGTAACAATGATATTCCTTGAACAGAGGTGTTGAATGACATGAAGAAATTCTTCACGCAAAAGAATATCCAGCGAAACGAAGCAAAGTTGCTGTCATTCCGCACTTACCATCCTTTCAGTTTTTCGCCAGATTTCATATTTTAAATTTGCATTCATATACTACGATTGAAATATCATAATCACTGGATATTTTTGAACTAAATGAATGAGATATCATCTGCGTAGCGAAAATACTTGCAAAGACTCAAACTGACTCGAATCAAACTAGTAGAAACATCAAAATAGGCCCTCATTTCTGTCAAAACATAATATTCATGCTGTCTGCGGGATGTCTACACCATATATCAGTGCCGCATTGCTGCCAGCCGTTATTTATTCAGGGATGCCAGATTTTCAAAATATCTGTGATGAAATTTGAAATGTCTGGGAATGTCTGTAAAGTCTGCCATTTACAAAATTCAGACTTCTTTCACGAAAAGATGTAATAAATATATATTATGTCATTTCCGTTATAAAGGTGATTATGTAAATGTACTATTTCTTTCTGTATTTTCATGGACTGCTTCATCTACCAGACAAAATTCTTCATGAATGGCTTGCAGTCACTTATTTCTCTTCTCCGACATTCATTTAGTTAATCTACTTTCCTTCCAGAAAACATTATATTTTTCCTGAACAGCTTCTTAGCTTGATAAGTCCCATCCTGAACTAAGAGGAGTTTTCCGCAAACTTGGACAAATATCTGTTCTCTTGAAAATCTTATTGCTGTAAGAAGATTCTTGAGAAATTTTCATCTTGCACGTTGGAATGTTGACGGATATTAGGAAAGCTCTGTTACGCCATTGGGTGGTTTCAACTAAATTTGTCTCTGGAATCCTCTGAGAAGTTCTTGCACTCTGAGGAAATTTACTGATTTCTTAAAATTTTCTTGATCTTACATTAGTTTTTCTGGAAATTGGGAGTTTTCTATGTTTCCAAAATCTCTGATTGTCCTATCCTGAACTCGCGAGGAAATTTTTTGAAACTGGGAAGCTGCCCCTAGAAAATCTCCTGTTCCTGAACTTTAGGAAGTGCTGAGAATTTCTGGCGGAATTCATTGAAATTCGTACTTAATTGTTATACCAATGCTCCAGAAAAACATCTGTTCTTTCTTGTGAGAATTTGAGATATGTTTATCCTGAAATTTTAAATGTTCTCTGAGCTATGCAGTCTGCCTAGCATCTTCCTAAGAATTTTTCCTGATATTTTGGAGAAATTGTGTTATGCCCTTCCTGGTTAGTTCCCGTCTAAGTATGGGCGGTTTTCTGAACTTCAGAAGTACAATTTGAATTCGGGGAAGAACTCCAAAATCCCTGAAAGTTCCTAATTTCAAAGAAGCCCTTCTCTCATTCTCTGTCTCGAGTTCTGATAAGTCCTCTGTTGAGCCTGTCTCGAAGCCCTGGTAATATGATCTGGCGAAAATCGATAATATCTGACTCTGAATGTCTGAATGTTTTACACCGTTTGTCTCATTGAGAAGTTTCATCTTATCGAGCAGTTTTTCGAGTGAGTCCTCTCGGGGAATTATCTTCCGAAGCCTCTGCAGTCGCCTTCTGCTTCCATTTGCCATACCAACTGCGGGCCTTTCATTTACCTAGAAATCCGTGAATAATTCAGAGTTACATTCTACAGTACAAATGTACGGAAACGATGAATTTGAAGGTACTCTGAAAATCTAGTTTTAAGACTACTTCAATAGCTCAGAACTTACTGTCCTCATAAATTAACTGCTTTGTGAATAACAACTCAGCAACCTCGTAAATTTCAAATTTGATTGGTATTGTTTCGTACCCAAGCCAGATAAATGGCAGTAGCGACCAATATTACTAACGCTTGACACAATTTTTCATAATGGACACTTCCATAGTATCCATGTTACACTTCGGAAAGGGCTCATTTATCTAGGTCTCTCCGAAATCCACAGGCCATGTTTTCTTCAAGGATTTACTAAATGATCAACGATATTCTAAAACATTTCAATGTTTACCGTATCTAATACGTACGTTTTAACTGAGTCTACATGAATTTTTAAAATATCTCAAATGCCCGCACATAAATATGTCTGTTGAATGCCTGCTAACGTTCAGACGTTGAACAAAGGCCCGCAGCACGAGATCTGCAAATTTACAGACATGTCTGTATCATGGTGACGACCATACGCCAGGCCGGCCGGTGTATTACGGGCCATTCATTAATAGTTACGTTTGCTGGAACTAAAGCTTTATTTCAGGGCCGGTATAGTACTTGTATTAATTTTACTGATTGTACCGAGATTTCATTTCACAGTAATAAAGAAAATAGTTCTGCAGTTGGGGACTATTATATTAATTTGATGAACAATTAGTTTTCGAGGAACTGAAAGGAAACCATTTTTTCCTGTTCATATGCAATTTGTATGAAGCAAGAGAATCTAATTTATAAATAGAAACTGCTGAACTACTTATACAATATTACACCGATAGTAGCGTTTACTGGCCCTCTCTCTGCGTAAAATACTAATTGCATCTTAAATAGAAATCAAAAAGAAATTACGATTTGAGTAATGCTGATATACGTACACAGATACTTATGTCTTTAATTGAAAATTCCACAAAATATCTGTAAGTTTTCATGATCAAATGGCGTATAATTAAGCACAAACTGTTCAGTCAAACAAGAGTTATTTTACGTTAAAAAATCTTCTTTGTTTCCACTTTCAAAATATTGAAATGACACCGGATAGCACGCAGTCCACGTAAAAATCTTATCCGATTGAAATAAATTAAATCCAAATATGGCCTGATCTGTTGCCTTGGCAAAAACAGCAAATGCAAACAATCATGCGGTGATATGGTTTCCAGCCTTAAAATGAAACCAAAAACCACTTCAGCCACTATCATCTACTGATTCCAGTAACCAGAAATTGGAGAAAGCAACTGATATTCTGCCATTAGCGATAATTAAGCCAGTTCCAGAGAAAAATGAGCACGATCGTCACAGCACACAACACACTGACTGACGGCAGTTTCGCTCCAACACAGTTCGTCCCAACAATAACGGAGCGAATAAAAATAAAGTTCGACACAGCTACCTATCACTTCATAGCCAACGATGAGCGTCAGCAAATATATCACTAACTCGATGCGGGATATTGTCGCTTCGTAGGCATTACATTCCAGCTTTGCTCCCCATAAATGGCCTGCAAGGCATTGAGAGTAGAGTACCCAGAACTGCCTAATTCGCAGTCACAGCGCATGCTCTGACAGTCGAAAACGCCAAATTAAACTATTACGCGATCAGTCATCGGAATGGAATCGGCGTCATTGCTCAGCCAAAATTCGTCGCTACACGTACAGCTAAAGGGATCGGTTCGAAGCGGTCCCCTGAGGCGTCTGGTTTGTCTCGTCTCTTCGGAAGGTTGTATGACTACGCGCGCATCGGGTTGCAGTTCGAGTTGGCGTAGACTGTGCCGTACGGCAAAGTGGAAACGAAGACATCAGTCAGCGAGATTTTGCGTTTTCTCTGATAAAGCAGCAGTTCTGTTTGCCCTCTGTGCCTCAAAGGCAAGGAGAAAAGCTGAAAACTAAACGAACGTAGAATACAAAACACATCATTGAATTACATCATCGGCTGCTCGTTTACGCGTAGCGTGGAATCAGCTCGACCGCACGCTGCTGGTCGAATCGGCTGGATTACATAAACAGAGGGGTAGCAGCAAATCTTATTTCGCCGAAAATACACGTATAGTAGCTGCGACAGTCAGCGACAAAATGTACGAGGACACGATATGTGTCCAGTGAGATCGAACGCAGAACAATAGAACTGTCAAAGAGCCGCAGTTTATCCCGCATTGCATTAGCCTGCGTTTCATGGAGGCTGTGTATTTCCTGAGTTCATATGACGCAGCATTTTCAATGCATTTTGAGTAAATTAGCATTACATTTATCGTTTCGGTGCAACAATATTCACGATTTGAGCTGTTGTTTCTCGTAGGAATGAATGTTCGTTACTGACGGGCTTTGTAAAAGCATTACAGTAGCATACCTCGATTATAAAGGTCCATAGTTTTTCGATTATTATATTAAATCATTGCACCACGATGGAAAATGATTCACTATCCGCCTTACTACTTACTTGAATGTATGCGTAGTTCACGAGTAGTCCATGTTTGTATCAGTTGCATTGTATTCAGTACAGCTGTACTTGAAGACATTATAAGCTAGAACACGATATTGATTCAACTATAGAGTTCTTAAGGCAAATTTTGAGTTTGATCTAGTTTCTACTGAATTTGATTTAGTGGACGATATATTTGAAAGAACTTTGGTTTTGCTAACATATTTTTTTCAAGGTTTTCAATAGTTTTCCAATTTAATCTACTAAACTATCGCAGCATCCTGGAAAATGACGGCTTCTTAAATACATCTTTGAACCGGACCCTAGGTCTAAAGTACCTACACCTTGCAGTCTGCACTCAGCAAATACACCTTGCGCTCAGTATCTTTGTTTTTGTTTGCTGTGGTTCGCCTTGTTATTTTGATAGAATATTTATGCGTGTTGGTGTGATTTACGTTATTAGGGCGAATTATTGCTTGGGACCCAGCTTCAACTTGTGTGCTGGGAATTTCCTGAGCCAAAAACCATATTCATTTTCTTTCATGACTATCCAGCCACAGGCCAATCACAGCCTGTACTGCAGAGAGTATTCCAAGAAGCAGAGCGATTCCAGTGAAAAGGAGTTTCAAACTTTGCTCTTAAACACAGAATTATGTGCCGGTCCTTTGGCTTTGAAACCGAGATCCGCATCGATCGTGGGCACGATGACCATAAGGCTGCTGCATTTTTTAATCGCGCCGGTGGGCAATTTGAGGTGTGCCGATAAAAATTTTCACCGTTAGCGTGATACGGTCAAAATTTGTCAAGGGGAAAACGCGTAAATCGGTGAAATCGTTTATTTAAAAATCAAATTAAATTCTCTTTCAAGTTCCACTAGTATAAATTCAGGAAAATATTCAGTTATTCCGCTTTTCCAAATCTGAATTGTAATGGTTTACGCTTGACCCCGCCATCAGATTTTGCATTGCCACTCGCCGCAGAGCCAGCTTGCCTTGAACTGCCGCTCGTCCCAGTAGCCTGTTTTGGTCTCTCTTTAGGTTCCGGGCTTGACAATAGCACCAGTGTTACTCAATTCGGCGGAGCTCTGGCGCGTTGGGAGGGTTCTTGTCCTTGGGAACCACCTGCACGTTGCTATGGCGTAACATCCACGGCCTTTTGTACCGTAATGGCAAAGATACACCCGGGCCAAAACAGCAGCGGAACAACTCGCGTTTCTTCAGGAAAGGCAGCAGACGTTTATTCAAACACTCTTTCACGTGAATTTCTTGCTGAGACAGTACGCCGAAGCTATGAAACGCTGCTTTTCAGGCCACAGGCACATGGCTTAGCCAAACCAGATATTTCTTTGCGAACTTTGACAGTTTCGTGTGCTTGAAAATATCTGCTACCTTTCCCCTTCCTTTTGCCGTATAAAACTCCTGTCCCGGAGGCTGTACACGACGATGCTGACGAAGTTTGACTGCGTGGTAATGGACGACGAAACCTACGTCAAAGCCGACTACAAGCAGCTTCCGGGACAGGAGTTTTATACGGCACAAGGAAGGGGAAAGGTAGCAGATATTTTCAAGCACATGAAACTGTCAAAGTTCGCAAAGAAATATCTGGTTTGGCAAGCCATCTGTACCTGTGGCTTGAAAAGCAGCATTTTCATAGCTTCCGCGACTGTCCACCAAGAAATTTACGTGAAAGAGTGTTTGAATAAACGTCTGCTGCCTTTCCTGAAGAAACACAGTTGTTCCGTACTGTTTTGGCCGGATTTGGCATCTTGCCATTACGGTAAAAAGGCCATGGAGTGGTACGCCGCCAACAACGTGCAGGTGGTTCCGGCGACAAGAACCCTCCCAACACGCCAGAGCTCCACCCAATTGAGAAATACTGGGCTATTGTCAAGCGGAACCTAAAGAAGACCAAAAAAACTGCTAAGGACGAGCAGCAGTTCAAGGCAAACTGGCTTTCTGCGGCGAAGAAGGTGGACAAGGTGGCTGTACAAAATCTGATGGCAGGGGTCAAGCGTAAGGCCCGGCAATTCGGATTTGGAAAAGCGGAAGCCTAACTGAATATTTTTCCTGAATTTTATACTAATTGAACTTGAAAAAGAAATTTAATTTGATTTTTTAAATAAACGATTTCACCGATTTACACGCGTTTTCCCTTGACCAAATTTTGACCGTATCACCCTTTATACGGTGAAAATTTTTATCGGCGCACCTCAAATTGCCCACCGGCGCGGTCAAAAAAATGCAGCGGCGCGCCGGTCGTAAATAGTGGCGACGCGGCGCACAGATCGATGCGGATCTCGGTTTCAGAAAGCCGAGACTTGGCACATAATTCTATGTGTTTAGAGCAATTTGAGACTCCTTTTCCTGGAATCGCTCTACTTCTTGGAATACTCTCTGCAGTACAGGCTACGCAGTTAGCCTAGCGGCTGGATAGTCATGAAGAAAATGAATATAGTTTTTGGCTCAGGAAGTACCAGCACACAAGTTCCAAGCTGGGTCCCAAGCTTAATAATTCGCCCCTAATAACGTAAATCACACCAACACACCCTTAAATATTCTATCAAAATAACATAGCGAACCATAGCTAACAAAAACAAAGATACTAGTAGCGAAATGCGCATGAGTGTATTGCAAGGTGCAGACTGCAAGGTGTACTTCAGACCTAGGGGTCCGGTGACAAGAAAAATGATGTATTAAAGAAGCCGTCATTTTCCAGGATGCTGCGATAGTTTGAGATTAGATTAAATTGGAAAACTATTGACAACATTGAAAAATATGTTAGCAAAACCAAAGTTCTTTCAAATATATCGTCCACTAAATCAAATTCAGTAGAAACTAGATCAAACTCAAAATTTGCCTTAAGAACTCTATAGTTGAATCAATATCGTGTTCTAGCTTATAATGTCTTCCAAGTACAGCTGTACCTAGATATAATGCAACTTTATTTTCAAACAATTTTCATGGATTTCTCGTGAACTGCACCTCATTCAAGTAAAGTAGTAAAACCATTGGATGGGTGAGATCATTTTCCATCTATTGGTTGCAATGATTTGTATAATAATCGAAAAATATAGTTGCTTTATATCGAGGTATGCCTGTAATAGCTTTTTACAAAGCCACGTCGAGTGCAACAGGCATTCATTCCTACGAAAACCTAACAACTCAAATCGTTGAGATTCTATTGTTGCCAGGAAGCGTTAAGTAATGCTAATTTACTCAAAATGCACATTGAAATTACTGCGTCATATGAGTTGCAAAACTCAAAAAAAAATACCCCAACCATCCCATGAGCACCCCTATAAAAGTGCCAACAAAACGACCAAACTGTCACAACAATCGATACGGGATAAACTTACGCTCTTGTGCAATTCTATTATTGTTCGTTCGATCTCACGAGACTGCAGCTCTCGGTGGTCTCGTACGATTTTTTTTTGTCACTGACTGTCACAGCTACTGCCGATGCTGTTTTCGGTATCGTTTGCTGCTGCTACCCTCTGTTTATGTAATCAACCGATTCGACCAATATCGAACTACGTGCAATCGAGCGATTCCGCACTTGCACGCGCTTGAGCGACCGATGGTGTGAAGTTCAATGATATTGACTTTGAACTTATTCTACATTCGTTTAGTTTTCAGCTTTCTCGCACTTACTTTGAAACTTTGAAGGGCAAACAGAACTGCCGCTATCAGAAACGCAAAATATTCACTGTTTACGTGTCACTTCGTTTCCACTTTGCTACTTAGGAAAGCACAGCTTTAGTCACACACTGCTTCGAACTACTAACCGATGCGCGCGTAGTCGTAACCTTCCGAAAAGGCAAAAGAGGACAAACTGAACCACTTCAGAAGAGGAAGTTTCAAACCCGCTTCGAACCGATCCCTTTGCTGGTTACGTTGGCCAACGGTGAATTTTAGCTGGCTGTTGACAAACCGACTCGATTCCGATTCCGATAGTAGACTGAACTTGATCGCAGCAACTGGTTTGAATTTGGCGTTTTCGACTGTCAAGAGCATGCACTTTACATGACTGCAGGTATTAGGCAATTCTGGGGCACTCTCTTTCTCAATACCTTTACGGGTATTTATGTAGGGGTATAAAGCTAGAATAATAATACTACAAGCGACAACTATTACAGTATCCGAGTTAGTGATATATTTGCTGACGTCGCGTTGGCTGTAAGTGAATGGGCTTTTTAACGTGTCGAACTTTATTTTTTATTCGCTCCGTTCGGTTGTTTGGGTTTGAACTGTGTTGACTGAGGGCAACTACTACAACAAATCAGTCAGTGTGTTTAGTATTGCTGTATTTGATCGATACTCATTTTTTTTTCTCTAGAACTGGCTGTTATCGCTTGTAAGCAGAAATATCAGTTGCTTTCTCCAATTTCTGGTTACTGGGTCGAGTAGGTGTGGGTAACCGAAGTGGTTTTGGTTTCATTTTAAGGCTGAAATATATCACCACACTTAATTGTTTTTACATTTGCTGTTTTTTACCAAAACCTTAACAGGTTACTGTTTAGTTTAATTTGGCTAATCAGTTAAGATTTTTTTACACGTGGGACTGCGTTTCTCTTTTCTATCCCGGTGTCATTTCAATATTTTGAAAAGTGAGAGCGTTACGCAAAAGTGAAAGATTTTTTAACGTAAATAACTCTTGTTTGACTGAACAGTTTGTGCTAATTTATGCACCATTTGATCATGAAAACTTACAAATGTTTTTTATTAAATTTTCAATTAAGTGCTATAGGTATACCTCGATATTACGTATATCAACTTCTTTACTTCAAATCGCAATTTCTTTTGGTTCTATTAGATTTAAGATACAATTAGTATTTTTTACGCAGTTTCAATTTGAAGTGAGAGGGTTGGTGTGCGTTCTATCGGGGTATACCAGTATTAGTATAAATAGTTAAACAGTTTCTATTTAAAAATTAGATACTCTTGCTTCCATACAAAGCTGCATATGAACAGGAAAAAAAAATGGTTTTCCCTTTCCGGTTCCTCGAAAACGGGTGACAAATTGTTCAAATTGTATAATAGTCCCCCCTGACAGCTGCAAATTTATTTTGCTTTATTGCCGGTGAAGTGAAAATCTCGGTACAATCCCAGTACAGTGTAAAGTGTACAAAACATACCGGCCCTGAAATAAAAGCTTTTTGGTTCCAGCCCGGGCACGGCCCGGCCTAATGTGAATAGCCCTTAATACACCGGCCGATATTTTTGGCGGCTTGGTCTCAACCAGAGATGCCATATTCACAGACATGTCTGTAAATTTGCAGACTCTTCATTTTTGCTGCAGACTTTCCTAACGATGCAGACGTTTAGCAGACATTCAGCAGACATTTTATTTATGTTGCAGACTTTTACAGACATTTGAAATATTTTTAAAAATTCATATAAAGGTATTCTCTGAACTTCGGATTTAAAACGTACGTATTGTAGATACGGTAAGAAGCTTTGTTGAAATATTTTTTTTTAAATATCGTTGTTATCATTTGAAGTAGAAATCCTTGAAGAAACGTAAGCGGCGGGCCACTTGGAGACACAATGGTTCCGGAGATAAGATCGTATAGGCCCTTTCCGAGGGTAACATGGAGTCCCTACTTATGGAAGTGTTCAATCCCGTGTGAAAAATTATTGTCAAAGCGTTGGTAATATTGGTCCTTTGCCATTTAGTCACAACGAAAGATAAGGTTCACAACAATACCAATCAAATTTGAGAAATTTACCGTAAAAATGGGTTGCTGAGTTTGTTGTTCTAAAGCCCAGTTGGTTGCCACTCGGGGGACAGAAAAACAGTAAAAGTTCTGAGCTATTGAAATGAATCTTAAAACTCTAAATTTTCCAAAGTACTACTAAATTCATCATTTCAGTACATTTGTACTAGGGATTTAGAAATATAACTCTGAATTATTCCTGGATTTCTAGAAGTAAATAAAGAAAAAACCCACAATTTAGGGTATATCGTGGAAAGTTTAGAAAACGACTTCCCAGAGCTTCGGGAAGATAATTCCCAAGGAAGAGACTTCCTCGAAAAAAAACTTCTCCGATGGTCAGGTAGAAACTTCTCAGAAGAATTGGGAGCAAGCAGTTCAAGCAAGAAGAACATTCAAACATTCAAGTCCGAATATTATCGATTTTCAAGATCATAATTACCAGAACTTCAGGACAGAGCTTCCCAATGAATCAGAAGAGGACTTATCAGAGCTTCAGGACGAAGTGGAGAGAAGAGGACTTCTTTGAAGTTAGGAACTTTTCAGAGGTTTTGGAGTTCTTCCCCGAAATTCAAAATTGAACTTCACAGAAGTTCAGAAAAAACCGCCCCATACTTTAGACGGGAACTAACCAGGAAGGGCACTAACTTTAATTTCTCAAAATATCAGGGAAAAAATTCTTAGGAAGTGCTAGGCAGATTTTGCATAGCTCAGAGGAGAACATTTAAAATTTCAGAATAAACATATCTCAAAATTCTCTAAAAAGAACAGAATGTTTTTTTTCCTGAGGCATTGAGGGTATTTCTTTCTAATTAGAGCACGAATTTCCCAATAGTTCCGCTCAAAGTTCTCGAAAAAACTTCCCAAAAGTTCAGAATTTAAGGGAAATTTTCCTAGAAATATTGGAGACGGCTTTCCCAAAGTTTCAATAAAAATTTCCTCGCAGTTCAGGATGGGACCAATCAGAAGTTTTGGAAGCATAAGCTCAAGAAAAAACTCCCCCGAATTTCAGAAAGAAACTTACCAGAGAGTGCACTAGCTGTAGGATCAAGAAAGAATTTTCCCAAAAATTCAGTAAAGAACTCCTCAGAAGTTCACAAGAGGACTTCTCAGAAGTTCCGAAGAGACCAAAAGTTTAGTTGAAACCACCCAATAGTGCTAGAGAGCTTTCCTAATGTTTCGAATCGAACATTCCAGCATTTCAGAATGAGAACTTCTCAAAGTTCACGCTTCCCAGAATTTCAGGTAGATATTTTTGATAAAATAAGGAAGAAACTTTCCAGAAGTATAAGGGGAGCTTTCTAGTAGTTCAAGCAGGAATTTCTCAGAAAATCAGGAACAAACATCCCCGAAGCTCAGGAGAATACTCCCTTGAAGTTCAGAAGAGAATATCTTGGGAGTTCAGAAAAGAACTTCTCATAAGTTCAGTAAGAATCTTCTTACAACTTTAATAAGATTTTCCAAGAAATTCTGGAGAGTATTTGTCCAAAGTTTTGCGGAAAACTTCCTCTTAGTTCAGGATGGGACTTATCAGAAGCTAAGAAAGTAACTTTGTTCAGGAAAAAACCTACCAAATGTTTCTGGAGGGTAAAGTAAGGTGCTTAAATGTGAATGTCGGAGAAAATAAGAAGTGACTGCCAAGCCGTTCATGAGGAATTTTGTCTGAAGTACAGGTGGAAACATACAATCCAAGTCCATAAAATACAAGAAAAAGAAGCAGAAACGTTTACATAACCACCTTTATAGCAAAAATGACATAACTCGCTCTGTTATTACATCTTTTCGTTGAAAGAAGTCTAATTTTGTAAAAAAAATAACAGACTTTTATAGACATTCCCAGACATTTCAAATTTTCATCACAGATATTTGAAAAAATATCTGGCATCCCTGGTCTCAACACGGCTGGCAGCATGCGCTTTTATTTATATGTAGTTGTGAACGCTCTCCACAGACAGCATGAATAATGTGTTTTGACAGAAAATAGAGAACTATTTTGATGTTTCTAACTAGTTTGATTCGAGTCAGTTTGAGTCTTTGCAAAAATGTTTTTCGCTACACAAGATGAATATCTCATTCATTTGGTTCAAAAATATCCAGTGATTTATGATTTTTCAAATCCGAAGTATATGGATACAAATTTAAAATATGAAATCTGGCAGAAAATCGCTAAGGAGCTGGAAAAGGATGGTAAGTGCGGAATTGTTTGTAGCAACTTTGCTTCGTTTCGCTGGATATTCTTTTTGCATTAGAAAAGTTTCTTCATGGCAAACCAACTTTTCTTAGACCTAAGGGAACGTCCATTAATTACGTCACGCAAAAATGCCTTTTTCTAACCCCCCCTTGTCACGTTTTTTGTATGGACCTTCAAATTTTTTGTAAGGATCGTCACGTTTCTCAAACCCTCCCCCTACTGCGTGACGTAATTAATGGACCTTCCCTAAAGTGAAAACTAAAAGCGAACTCGTTTATTATTGATTTCCAACGTGATTCTGATACCCGAATTGGACTGTTTGTTATTTTCTAAGCGTCAGTTTAAACGTTCGTTTTATTCTCTGGCACGGGTAGAGGTTTGCACTGGCAATAAGATAGGGATAAGGAACTGGTTCCAACCTCAACACTGAGAGAATTCGCTTTTAAGTGAGTTTGTTAAATTAGTTATTGTAAAAACGGTCGCGGCAAAATAACAAAGCAATATACAACAACAACAACAACAACAACAGCAGCAAAATATTTAACATGTATCCGAAATTATTTACAGTGCATTCTTGCAAGCAAAGATGGGGCAACATACGCGATCAATATAGAAAATCGCTGAAAAAAGAGGAAACTAGAAGTTTTCAAGCTGCGTCCCAAGTTCGAGTATATAAATACAAGGAGCAGCTGAGGTTTCTCAATGCTACATTCTCAGAAACAGATACCCTCAGAAACCTTGGACCTCCGGAAAGTGCATCGATCAACCAGAACTACGATGTTGAGCCGTCAGACGACGATGAAAATCATGTATCGCAGCCTTCGATCATTCCAAAAACTCCCATGATTTTTATGAAGCCCGTCCTCTCTTATTAAATTGGCTTCGTACTGCATTCTCGTGCCTCTCTTCTTTGTAGGTAATGCTATCAACGCCACTATAAAGCACATGATTCGAACGATTTAGAGAAAAACCGTATTTAAATGGGTAGACGCAGTTTTTCAGTAAAATGCCTAAAAATTCCACAGGAGGAATAACAATAATAATAAATCGTACTCGTTAATGGGTAAAGGAAGCTTACCGTGCAGGACCCCTGTTGCGATCAACTCGTTGCGTAACTTATACGCGTGTGCGATGCAACCATGCAACAAATTTTGAGATGGCAGGTCAGCAGAGGGGCTCCGTAGAATTTACCCCCGCTCAAGTAGGCGGATGCAGAGAGCGCGGTCGGACTCCAAAAGAACGTAGCTTCGAGTGGCGCTAGCCACTGCCAAGGCCACACTAAATAGGGAGATGAAGGCAAACGGACGAACCTGCTTCGAAGGATTGTGTTCGAAAGCAAATGCGAACCCATGGGGTGACGCCTATCGGGTGTTAATGGCCAAAACTAAAGGTGCGGCAGTTCCAACCGAGCAATCAACGGTTGCCATTATGGGACTCTTTCTGCGCCACGATCGGAGTCCTTGACCTCCCGTCGCTGTAGAGTTGTCCCATGACCGGAACATTGGCATCCCAAACCATAACGATGTCATGTCGGTGGATGGATGGTCAGTGACGCCCATCATCCGCAGTAACGTGGGCGATGGTAACGGAGGAAGGATATGAGGCGACGGTCACGAATGAGCAACGCAATGTGATAGAAAAGTCGCTAAAAGTGAACAAAGCGCCAGGGCCTGACGGTATACCGAACCTGGCAATTTTTCTTATTTTGGTGGCTCCTGGGACGTTCAGGGTTGTAATGCAAAGATGTCTGGATTATGGCGTCTTCCCAGACGCCTGGAAACGCCAGGCTCTAGTATTGCTGCCGAAGACATGTAAGCCACCGGATGATCCTTCGGCATACCATCCGATATGCTTATTAATTCTGTCGATACTGTGCTTGTTGAAGTTATACTTGTACACTGAGGGTTCAACAACCAGTTTGGCTTCCGTAAAGAGAAATCATCGGTGGATGCCATCATATCCGTCACCAAGACGGTAGAGGTGTATGAAGAAGTGTTGAGATTGAAGTTCCTTAACGGGGTAAAGATGTCGGTTTCGCTCACTCTATGGATAGTCTGTAGGTGGTGTTAACACTCCATCAATATAGTCGAGGGGTGGATGCGCTCCAAAAAACTGGAGTTGCCCCATCACAAAAAGGAGATTACTGTGTCAATAACGGAAAATCGGAGCAAGGCGCGACGATAAGTGCAAGTAACTGCACCATCACCTCAAAGCGGTCCTTGATGTACTTGAGGGTTATGATTTACGATAAGCTGTCCTGAATTAGCCACGTCGACCACCCTGCAAGAAGGTCTCTATGGCTATATCGGCATTATCCCACGTGATGTCGAATAGCTCAGCGGTACAAGGGAGAAAACAAAAGCTCCTGGCCAGCGTTGCTCTGTCCATACTCAGGAATGGTGGGCCGTCGTGTACTAAAAGCTACCGCGGTAAGCTCGAGAGTACGCATAGGCTAATGTGCCTAAGAGGACGTATATTGCATCTAACAAGGAGACACGAGAGGTATCCGTAAGACCACCAGAGCCGCATCAATGGTCAAGTGGCAGAGGGAGTGGAATAACTCCACCATATTCAGGAAGTATCCGGATAAGTCGGTCGGCGACACAAGGAGGTTACCTTCCACTTGAAGCAGATCCTGTCCGTCGATGGCTGTTTTAGACAATATTTGTAAAAGTACGGGCACGCTGAGTCCTCCGCGTGTGCGGATGTTGAGTTCTCTGCGTTCCCTCGCTTCAATGACGTGAGAAACGGCTTGATGCCCGTAAGCAATCAGGGCATGACCCCGGACAACCTAATTCAGAGAATGTGCTAAGACCGGGACATCTGGGACGCCGTTAACTTGATGGTCTCTCAGATTGCCCTAGAGCTTCAGGCTACATGGCGAAATGACCAGTGGCAGGTCAGAGGGATTAATTAGATACTGAAGTCATTGGTAGTTAGACACGAGCGGATGACCCTCCTAAATGTAACACCGAAAGTAATACCAGTTGCAGATTTTCCTTCCCGTTAAAAGAAAGTCGTTTCCTTGAAAACGTGCACAGAGACTTGGGTACATTTTTTGACGTCTAACGAAATGGGCTCAGCAGCGAACCAGTCGTCTTGAGGAATTCCGCTTCTCGATCCGAAGGAAGTGATAAAGAATGCCGTATTGTCTATTTATTGAATGATAAGGCAGTTTTTTGTCTTACGACTAATGCATTTTTATTTCTTGCTTTCCAACGAATAATTTGAAGTCAATTTCAAGAGAACAGTACTAGTACAGGATGAGTGGAAATTCCTGTCAATGAAGTATATGGTCATAACAATGAGTTCAGCACTTCAATTTTAATCTTCAATGTGTTTCCGCCGTGGTTTATCTTCCAATTTGATCTTAATTAGTTCAGTTCAAATCTTTTCCACTTTGCCTTAATTTCTGAGCCGCTATGCGTTTCTGAAAGCGTAACAGCCATATTTTCACCAAACGTTTCTTAAAAGTTTCCATTGGTTGGTACTTTTGTTATTCCTCAGTTTTCCAGCATGTAAGCTTCATAGATGTCTGAGAGGATTCGAACTCACGTGAAGAGGCATACCATTCCTTCGAAGAAATAAGATCCGGAAGATTGTCCTCACACAAAACCTGTGCTATGTAGCTTTCGCCAACGGTGCAGAGTTTTGTTGGAAGCAGTATGGTACATTATTTTAGTTTTTCTTAACGAAGGGAAGGCTGTAAATTTGTTGTTGGATTTTAACACGATGCCATATTGATGAAAGTTTAGAAGATCATGCAAACAGTCGTGGGAACCTTTGAACAGTCAGTTTATCACGAGGTGTATCAATCTTTTAAAATACTCCTGATCGTTGGCTGCGACATTCTGGCAGTTTCGAACGTGGACCATTCTTCGGCCAGCCTTACAAGGATGCACGGAAGTTGCTTCTCACTCGTTTATGGATTATCTGACGGTGCGTTGGCCATACTGTCGATGAAGTATTTTCCAAGAACTGGTTTTTGCAGCATCTGTGATGCAAAAGATGATTTTTTCAATTACTCCGAGTGGTTTAAATTTCTTTACACGGTCTAAAATGTTTCAAAACACGAGCTCCTCTTTCGCGTCGATCATTATAATGAGTCTCAAACGATTAAAAATTCAAAACAAACTAGCAAACCGTATTGAAATTTGAATGCATTCTAAAAGAAAAATGTTCAAACATGTCTGTGTTGAACCCATCCAAGGTTACAAATGTTCAAAAAACGCTGACAGGAACTACCACTCACCCGAAAGAGGACTTCAAGTGTCCTTCAACCAACTGCAAAAATTTGAAATGAATCGCCAGCTATTTTGACATCCGTCAAGTCAATCGGCTGTAACACTGGAAGTGCAAGTGTGTAGGACGATTTCTTCGTAGTAGGACGGAAAGTATTAGCAACAATCAATATGCAAACCAGCGATTTGAAATTGGTCTCACTGTTGTAGAACCTCTTGGTCCTGAATTACACCTTTGAAGCCAGCACCTTTGTTGAGTACATATTTGCGCCTTTGTTTTGATTTGCTGTGTTATTTTGACAGAGTTATTTGAGAGTGTGTTCATGGAGTTCAATATAAGGCAGCACTATTGAGCTTGGGACCGAGCTTGGGACGATGTTCTAGTACTGACCGAGCCAAGAAAAAATCGCTTTTGCAGGGGACCTACTGGTCTTAGAGTTAGTCTATGGTATTAGTACTGACAAGTAGCCGTTGCTACAAATTTCGGTAGTGTTATTATGTTGATTTTTGAAAACATCTTTTCTACAGTAGGGTACGGGAATTCTGATCTATCGAAACCTACCTTCAAAAACTAGCCATGGAATAAAGTTCCCATTGATCTTTAGAGTGGCAATGTGTATTTCTTATTTCACTTACTCTCACGGAAATGTCAGACAAAGGGACTGTGACCACAAACGGGATACTTCGCTTAAAAACAAACAAATGTAAGAGACAGCAGGCTTGACAGCAGGCTTCACGTTACAATACCGGTGCGCTATATCCATGGTTAACAAAGATGGGTTCTCTCAAAAGCAACAGTGATGTCATAGCTGCCGCTCAACAACGAAGCATTATTTATTGTTGAGTACTATTGGACAGCTTCGAAACATATTTTATTATTGCACACGATAGTACCAGATCATGAACAATACACTCAGCGAAATAATCTTTCGATATTCATAAGATTACATTATCATTATTTGCTATAAAAAATCAGTATGAATTTCATAAATTTATCCAAATAAATATATAGATGTTGAATAAATAAAAATATGTAGTAACCTAGATTCGAACCTTGAACGTTGAGGTTATGGGTCCAGTAACTAGCCCACTAGTATATATAAACACATGTAATCAGAAAAGTTTAAAGGCGTACTAGAACAACGTCATGTGAAACAAATCTATTAAGTCGGTCTTATGAAATTCCAAAGTATCGTTATTAAGTTGAACCTTATGAAATTCATAAAGAAACATGAAATAACAAGTGATTTCAGATCATAAAAATATGAAATAAATTTAACTCAATATTCAACATCACATTCTGTCAACAAGCCTAAATGTGAGAAGGAGCTGTTGAAGACATTCCCTTCGTCACACGCGAACAAATGCAAAATACACAAAGGCAAAATGTGAGTGAACTTCTTCAGCAGGTAGGAAACTGGTGGTTTTGTAGAGTATTTTCAATGTTCAAAATTACAGTAATAAATTTGTAAAAAATCTTGATTTAGCGAATCATTAGCCCGACAGATAAAGCTTATGTTCGTATAATTAAAGGTGAAATAATTTGGAAAATGTAGGAGTTTTAGTCCTATTTTCTAACTACTGATTAAAACAGTCACCCCTGATTAGGCCATTCCCTACCCTATGTTAAAAAAGTATTCACCATGTATACTGTTACCAAAACCAACAGTCTACCTAATTGAAATTTAGCATGTGTGACCAACTACCTGTAATTTTATTAAATACTAGAGGCCATGGCAGTTCAACTGCCGACTAACGCACAGTGGGCAAACGGGGTGAGCTTTGTCGCTATGGCCCTGGTGTCACTTTGCCGTCGTGGAACAGTGTCAGACGAACACCGACAGAAGATCATAGAAGAAATCCGAGAGGTTACGTCGTCAAGTAACATTCACCTCTCCACTCTGACAATCAAGAGGTTTTACCAGATGTACTGCGTTGGCGTTAATGCCGAAAACGCCGGAGCCATCTTAGACCACTATAGAGGGCTAGTTCCAGACAACGTTATTGTTTTGAGGAACGTGATTGTCCAAGCAGCAGGGTCGGGGTTGACAACCTACATGACTATACTCCGTGCACTAAGAACCTTCATCGATTTCCCTTGGCCATCGGTACAAGTCCTCTCACCGCAGGATTTCGCTAATCTTCAAGCGGCGATTCGAACTGTCGGGGGTAACGTCTATTTCGGATTCAACTCGCAAATGGCAGCCGCGTCGGCTAAGCGCTTCCCAAGCCTAGCATACGTATCTTTTCAACTTTGCATTAAGGTTGGTGGTGACCGACCGTTGGCGAGATACCAGGGAATGCCTCAGGTCATCCCGGGAAGCCTGAAATCGATAGGCTGATTGACGCGTACATTGCCGCTCGTGCAGACGCTGTCGAGGCGCCAGGTGCGGATCATCCAGCTGTAGCAATCATCGCAGAGATCCAGGAGTTAGCAGAGCCTGCTTACGCTCGTATCATGGGGGTCGAGCAATAGGGGAATGTCCAAGGGGCCTCGTCATACGTGTCCAAATAGATATCAGGTAGAAAGCATAGGGC
The DNA here is from genome assembly GCA_034211315.2 of Aedes japonicus. Lineage (NCBI taxonomy): Eukaryota > Metazoa > Arthropoda > Insecta > Diptera > Culicidae > Aedes > Aedes japonicus. The sequence continues at coordinate 10,869 of JASCZW010010711.1, read as the reverse complement.
GAAATTAATGACGGCCATCATCTGCATGGCGTAGGACCACAAAATCAAACATGACGATACAGCTAATAACGATATCCATATAAAAGATTGTTTTAAAAAAAAAAAAAATGAAAAAAAAAGTTATAAATTTTGTTTACTCGGACGATGTCGGGTCGGAAGGTTGGTAAAGACGGAAAAGGCGGTTCAAAGGTGCGCGGTCGAAGGAAAAGTCAGAAGTGATTGATGGTGGTGAGACTAATGTGGTGGTCGTGGTTACCAAAGAAGGAAATAATCCGATTGGAGGTCCAGTTGATGATCAAGCGGAAGATCCAAATGTTCAAAGTTGCACGTTCTGCCAGGAGGATGATAATAACGAGATGGTCCAGTGTGACAAGTGCGATCGATGGATTCCCTCAGCCCCAAAACCCCTTCATACAAATTTTCACGTTGGTCGGTTCAGAACTTTCCAAGTCTATAGGGGTCTGACAGACAGACAGACAGAAATTCATTTTTATGTATATAGAAATCTAGCCTCCAAAAACCCCCACATGCTTAATGTGGTTTCATTTACTTGATAAGTTCTCGAGTCATGCAGAAAGTCGCGTTTAATCTGTATGGAAGACCCTCCCCACTTCAAATGGGAATGGGAAACATTTCTAGCCTCCAAAAACCTCCACATACCAAATTTGGTTTCATTTGCTTCATTGTCTCTCGAGTTATGCTAAAAATTATGTTTCATTTTTGTGGGAGTCTCCACTTCCAGAAGGCGGAGGGGTCTCAAACTACATTAGAAACATTTATTTCCTTCAAAAACCTCCAGATGCAGAATTTGGTTCCATTTGCTTGATTTGTTCTCGAGTTATGCAGAAATTCGTGTTTCATTTGTATGAGAGACCCCTCTTTCTGTGAGCGGAGGAGTCTCAAACCACAATAGAAACATTTCTTGCCTTCAAGTACCTCCACCTGCCAAATGTGGTTTCATTTACTTGATTAGTTCTTGAGTTATGCAGAAATTTGTGTTGCATTGGATGGAAACCTCCCTCTCGCCCTCTTTCAGATGGCGGAGGGGTCTCAAACTACCAAAGAAACACTTCTCTCCTCTAAAAACTTCCACATGCCAAATTTGGTTTCATATGCTTGATTAGTTCTCGAGTTATGCACAAATTTGTGTTTCATTTGTATGAGAGCCCCCCTCTTACAGAGGGCGGAGGGGTGTCGAGTCACCTTAGAAACATTTTTTGCCATCAAAAACTTCCACTTGCCAAATTTGGTTCCATTGATTAGTTCTCGAGTAATGCAGAAACTTGTGTTTCATTTGTATAGGAGCCCCCCCCCCCCCCTCCACATCCCTACCAGAGAGAGAGGGAGGTCCCAAACTATCGTGGAAACATTTATTTCTTTTAAAATCCCCGCAAGCCAAATTTGGTTCCATTTGCTTTATTAGATCTAGAGTTATGCAGAAATTTCAGTTTCATTTGTATGACAGGCCCCTTTCTTAGAGAAGGGAGGGGTCTCAAACCACCATAGAAACATTTTTTGTCTCCAGAAAACCCCACATGCTAAATTTGGTTCCATTTGCTTGATTAGTTCTTGAGATATGCAGAAACTTCTGTTTCATATGTATGGGAGCCTCCCTTTTTAGAGAGGGGAGGGGTCTCAAACTACCATATAAACATTTATTGCGTCCAAAAACTTCTGCATGCTTAATTTGGGTTCTTTTACTTGATTAGTTGTTTAGTTATGTAGAAAAGAGTGTTTCATTTGTATAGGAGCCCCCCTTTCCAGAGAAGGGAGGGGTCTCAAACCATCATAAGAACCTTCCCCGGCCCCAAAACCTTTTCCATACAAAATTTCACGCTGATCGGTTCAGTAGTTTTCGAGCCTATTCGGTTCAGACAGACAGACAGACAGACAGACAGACAGACAGACAGACAGAAATCCATTTTTATATATATAGATCGACAATACAAACATCTTGACTGAGTAAATACTTGAATAATTCTGAATATTCTATTTGTTAACTTGTGTAAAATTCCTAAGGTGAATACATTTTTTTAAAACTATGTTTGTAAATGTTATATTCTAGAGCAAATTTTCAATAGGTCGTAAGTAAAAATGATGTTTTTCACGGAATGATAGCTTGGGTACTCCTCAATATGAAATAAACACAACATTTTGTGAATTACTGCGAATTGCTGCTATATATTATTTAACAAAATTGGCATAGGTCCCAAATTACTCCATAATTAACTTTTGTCTCATTCGCCACTTTGTAAGTTTGACTTAAGTGCTTTTCTAGGCTCCACACTGCCCTATCAAGCCGATTCATTTTGGCGTAAGCAACATAACAGGTGATTGCACGTCGAAACAGACTTGACGAATGCGACATATTATTTTGCCACGCGACGTAACGCTCCCGGCGAATGTTACGTGATAGCTTTCCGAACGACTTATAATGTGGTCGTATTTTCCCTAGCTGAAGTTAAATGACGTAAAATTTAATTCATTGAATAAATCGATTTGAAATTCAACTAAATGGAAATCTTTATTGATGTAAAAAAAACCTGATTCAGTTCTAGCGGGAATTCATTGGATTATTTTTGGTGAAAAATTTGCAATTTTATTTACTGAAACCCTGATCTTTAGTGTGAGACTCATCAACTATGAAAATTTGGTGCTGATTACAATATTTATAGTCAAAGATGGAGGGAACAAAATGTGATGACAGTTTAGAAAATCTATAAGCGACGAAAAAAATACTTTTCTGGTATTTCTAAATACATACACTGTAACATCATTACTTCTTCTGCTCCGTGATATGGAAGCAGTCCTACCGATTCCATCTTCTAAAATGTTCAATTATTTTTAAATAACATAGAGTATATAATAGAAAATATAATGGCAGTAAGCTCCAACTAACTACCTACCCAATTCGTCCACATATCAAAAGCATCCTATTCGTATGTTAACTTGACCAACGCAAGCAAACGTTATATATGAAATTTTTACAAGCTATCGAATAACAATCTACTTATACTAAGTAGATCTTGAGATGCTCGACGCTTCGAAGTGCATCGAACAGGTTCTGAGAAGATTTTAAATAAACGTGATACAAACAGGTTGAAAACACAAACAAATAAAAAAGACACCGAAAACGTCTTTCATTTTTTCAATGACACATAACATTTATACAATTAAAAACTATGCAATTTGTCATCATATCCACGAAATACAAAAAATTGCGTCATGCCAATCAATCCTACACTGCGTGGCATATTGCATAACTCCGGAAACATATAGGGATGTAGATAGGAAGGTAAACATTAAAGCATTCGAAACGACTTACACTGCAGTCTGCTTCTCCATACTGTCTGTCTATACGTGCGACTGTGACCTACGAACTCAAACTACTGCTATGTTAGTCAAGCGGTTAGTCTTCTGATTTTTACAGCAATTTTTTGTCCCGATTGTGTAGTGCACAATTTAGATTTATGATTTGGAAAGCGTCAATTTTGGGTCCTACGGCAGTGTTTACGTGCGTGCTTTCGGCGAGCTCAACAACAACCAACTTTTACGGTTAACACCAACCTGACATTCCAAGGTCACAATAAAAGTCAAATGAAGAACTTTTCACTTACAGATCTGCTGTGTCGACTGATCGAGGCCTCGGAAATCGTTTCACACTGCACAGTGGATCGTAGCCGCTGATCAATTGTTCCACTGAGTTCCACTTGAGTAGGCCTTCCTTCCAATAAGAAGATCCAATTGGTCCCGCCTGGCCCAAACAGATTCTATAGATTTGCACTGTCAGAAGCTCTTATTGCACAAGATTAGAAGCACTATTTTCAACAGCTGCACAATTCCAGTTACTTTTTCCTCAAATCAACCAATTCACACTATCACCTGCACAGGCTGCTATAGCTTTTCCCGAAGGTATATCACGAAATGACTGGATTCAATTTGCAAATTTGACACACTCCAGAACGAGCGAACTGAGAAACGGGCTTTCACTGACTGTGGTATCCGGCGTATCTAATCGGTATGTGGGGGCATTGGAGAGGTCATCGATTTGATGTGATCCAACCACTGGAACGAAGAACCAGTGACAACAAGAAGAGCGGACTCACTAGAAAATGACGTTTGTTGGAGGAGGAAAGTACGCATGATTCACGGCTGGAAAAGGATTCACCAACTGCGCATGTTTTTCCGTTGGTCTGCTAACCCGTGTTGGTGCCCCCCTTGTCAGTTTCAACGGCTTTTGGTTTGTTGATATTTGAACTAGAGTGGCAAATGGGTCCCAATATTAGCTCTGTGCAAGTGAATCATTATCTTCAGATGCAAACTCATAAATTGAAGATTACCAATTCAAACTTAGAAACCATTCCTTTTAATCCATTTAAAAAAGCATTCGAATGGTGTATTTCTTAAGCTTTCGTATGGCGGTTGCTGGGTAGAAGCAGCCGGTTGTAAACATAACCCACCGCATTAAATGTGGTTGTGAGCAAGTGGGTGGAGTAGCTACATTGTCGTCGAACTGTCGTCGTTACTGAATTGTAGAAATAAAACAAAAACCCAACATTGCGTGATATTATTTATGTGAGAACAGTAATCAACCAAAATTTGAATCAGCGGACAGACCGACCCATTGGTAATTCCATTCGTCTTAAGCTTTTACGTTTCAGTAGCGAGCTTTTGACGGTTCTCAACGTGTTCTGAATGCATTTTCACAGTAACTTGTACATCCTGTGGCAAGCATAATCATACTCTAAGCCCAGGGATGTTGAGAAAATTCGCTAACCGAAAGATTTTCCCGACTGGACCGGGAATCGAACCCGTCGCATCTAGCTTGGTAACAACATGCCAATATAGTATGGGCTACCTGTATAACATTTGGATTTAAAAAAAAATCATGGGTTTACCTTCATCCGCTTTGACGAAACTACCCATGCAGCATCAATCATAGTAACCCATGAGTCAGAAGACAAAATTTGACAGCTTGATCAGTCGAACTCTAACCGTGGTGGCAAAAACAGTGAACCAACTCCGTTCAGAAGTGTGCGCGTTCAAAGAACGGCACTCCACCGCGTCGAAAACGGACATCGTTCGGCACTTTGTGGACGCTGAATACGCCCGCTCCGGCTTCTACATCATCTTGACACTATTAGACAACAATCAGGGCATAGAAAGGAAGCCCAGTTCTGGATGGCCGACGACCCTGAGCGACAAGATGCTCCAAAGGATGCTAAAGAGGAAGACCGAGGGAAAAGTGGCTACATCGCTGCGTGCGCTTGGCCGGGAGGTCGGTTCAATCGGCCAAATAGTGAAAAAGTACCTGTTGAACATGAACATATATGTCAGGAAGCGGAAGTCGCGTCCAGAAGCGGCTGAATAGTTAAAACATTTAAATAATCGTGAACAAGAACAAAATTTGTAAAAGCACGAGTTTAGTACACACAACACAAAACACAATAAAATCACCGACAAACCGACATGAATGACAATAGAAAATGTCTTAATATTTCTGTTCAAATTATATTACTGACATCTATCTTCGTGTTCGCTGATAACGTTTATTGAATTCACGAACACGCTTGTGAACTTGATCATAAGGTTCATGTCTGAACTATTATGGACACAATTATTTGATCTAGATAAAATACTTCTATAGGTTTTGACAGATGGGATCGCTGTTTATTTGAATCGGTCGTTATGGATTCTTGATCAATAGTGAAGATTGAGATTCATGTCGGTTTGTCGGTGATAAAATCTGCTACATGGAAGCCATCAAAAGGATTGCCGCGAGTTGTGGAAAGAAAGCATAAACATTAAAGGAGAAAATAAAGAAAATGGTAGACTACTGGATACGTTGATAATACCATAAAATTGTTCCCACAAGACAATACCAAACTAGTACCAACAATCAATATGCAACTAGCGATTTGAAATTGGTTCACAGTTGTAGAGCAGTGTCTTTAATGCTTTGATGCTTAAAAATTATGCTTTCAGATCTTCGATTGTAAAACTTTAACTTGAACTTATTGTTAACAATCGGTTTGTGTGCACGGAACATTGAGAAGCTTGTTAAGAAGTCAAATCCACAACTATACAAGAAATGGCATGAATAGAAACAAATATAACAAATATTATTGTTTTATTTTTTGCATTTATTGATTGATTACCATGAATATCACAAAATTACAATCTACTAAACTCACCGACAAACCGACATGAATGACAACATCAAATGTCTTAATATTTCTGTTCAAATTATATAACTGACATCTATCTTCGTGTTTGCTGATATCGTTTATTGAATACACGAACACGCTTTAGCACTTGATAAGATGGTTCGTGTCTGAGCAAAGCTGGACACATTTATTTGATCTAGATAAAACGATTCTATAGGTTTTGACAGATGGGATTGCTGCACATTTGAATCGGTCGTTACGGATTCTTGATCAATAGTGAAGCTTTAGTTTCATGTCGGTTTGTCGGTGCTAAACTGCTACATAATCTGTAAGCAAAAATGGGTATTTTTTTACCCATTTTGGTTTTTCTGCAGTGGGTGAATAAATACCCATTTTGGCTTCTTTGCAATGAGAAAAAAATACCCATTTTGTGACATTAACTGCTTTTACCCATTAATGGGTAAATCGGGTTTACCTATTAAATGGGGAGAGGCACTTCTAGCGAAAGGGTTTTTTTTTTCACCCATTAATGGGTTTTTGCAAACGACCGTGTATGCTGTGCCAGTTATCAAGATCAAAATTATATACTCATATGATATTTTCACCTGCTCGGGTGGTATTAACCATAACATTGGCTCAGTTTGCCCATCATTACCCCAATATTTATCTTCCGCCTCCGTTTGCCAATAGTTTCTAACGTTTTTCTAACATTTGAAGCTAGGATAGGTTGACTCGATATAGGTAACTAGGGTATGTGTCCCTCAACTCAGCATAGTATGAAACGATTGATTACATTTTTATTGTAACTCATATAGTTTTTTAGCTATGAGCGATATTTAGCTATGTTATACACTTGCTTAGACACGTTTAATAAGGCATATGATAGTATGTATCATGAAAAACTATACTCATTTATACTCACACTTATTTACTCATTTTATAATCTTCCTGATTTTATGATTGAAGGCATTCCAGCTTTATTCGCTTTACCCAACGAAAAATTTCACAAAACAAACTAAGCTAAAACTGCTTTGAAATACTTAAGACATTTTCACATATGACTTATTGGCTCTTTGATAATGAACACATAATAATTCTATCTGCATAGATTTTGTTATTTTGGTTTGTCTTGAGATGAGCCATTCAGAGAATATACTATCGAAACCCATGCATTTTCATTGAAAATTTTACCAATAACAACATTTTTACTAAGTTAACCAACAACAGGCCAAAAAATATGTCCCTAACATTGGTTTCACCATTTTCTTGTTAAATTATTGTTATATTATCCGTGTAAACCGTTATTTTAAACATGTGAATATTTTCTGTACATCTAGGCTGCATTATTCGGTTTATCGGTTCAATTTAACAACATTTAGATCATTCAAAGATCATGCTCTTGCTCATGCATTTTTCCACAAATTTCGTTAGTGTTGGTGCACCAGAATCTATTTAAGTTAATCAAATTAAACCATGATTAAATTAGCAAAGAGCACAATTCTAGAACCCATCGGAAAGTTTTTGCACCGGAGTGAACTGTCAACTAGTAACCGAAGCGTCATTAGGTGAAATTTTCAATCTCTCACTATGCTCTTACAAATGAGTTGAAACACGTTTTTTTAATATGAAAATATCAAATATACTATATTAACAATATAAGTCACTTCGTTTTTCAACATACACATGTTAGGTGACCCGTGTAGCGCTGCCAACAGAACCATCTGGTGATGAAAAAGGTAAGCAAAATATATTTTACCCTTCAATTTGGGTAATTTATTCTACCGTGAATCCACGGTAAAACTAATTTACTCTTTTTTGGAATAATGCTACTTCGGCAATGTCTTATGGCATTACAAAAGATATAGCTTTAGATCGATAGTGGAGCCTTTTTCAGCTTTAATCCAACTTCAATGATGCACTAGACGTAATGCATATGCCTTATATATGTATGCCTTTATAGCTTCGTGGTTACTTGGGAAGCCTACACAGAAAAATTCTTGCAGTAAAAACTACAAATATACCTGACTATTCCTATTTTCAAAACTTACATGTAATTTCAGGCAAATTTACTACGTTTATGGTTCAGCCTTCAACATTTGTAGTATATTTGAGAGACCTCATGTTGATATTAACCCCACCATTGATTTAATCGCAGACATGGTAAAACTAAACGCATTTATAGTCAGGTGAAAGTTTTTGGTGTTTGTGCTTAATTTAACCCTAGAAATGGTAGTTTCTACTGCGGATTTTTTTTGCGTGTAGTTTGATCCAATATTTACGTATAAATGACATTGTCACGGGTGTAGAAACTACGCATATGTCACATTATAAAAATGAGTAAAAAGATTTTCTTTACATATGCACAGTGTACTCATTAATGAGTAAATGCAATACACTCCTTAAATAAATTGAGGATCATTTTCAAGCCTAAATTTTATTTAATTGGATCAATGCATTTCTACTTCGTAATATAATGCATTTCTACTTCGTAATATTTACTCTATGGTAATCAATAATTATTATTGCAGGCCGTAAATCTCGCTTTTTTCCAACAAACAGATTCTGCTCAAGTTACAGCAAACCATAGTTGCTTTTTTCATGACATTCGCAGCTGGCAACAAGTCGAAGTTGCGGGTAGTTGTTCGGAAATCGTTTCCTTTGTTAGGGCCCAGGGGGCAAGTCACTCGGCCACCATGTGGTAACACCCTGAAAAACACACTCCGACACTCTTCAAACACACTCGCCATCTCCTGAAACATGAATTTATTGCTAACACCACTTACACGAATCGATTGTTTGTTTTAGATATTTGAAAATATCCTATTATACAAAAATTTCTTACTATACCCACGTATAATATGCATTACGTCTAATGCATCATTAAAGTTATATTAAAGCTAAAAATAGCCGCGCTTACACCCCGTTCAGACTACAGCCGATATTACGTGATATAGGCTATCTTGATATCAGCATATATACATCTAGTTTTCACTGGAAATAATGTGCACGGCATTTGATATCAAGATACTCTATATCACTTAATATAGGTTGTAATGTGAACGGGGTTTTAGATCGTTTTAAGGCCATATCTCTTATTATGCCATGAGACATTGCTAAAGTAGCATGATTGCATTGGTAATGCATCACTTCAGCTAATCTAACTGTTGAATGGATGCGTTTCCGCGTTATTGATGTTGATTTTGGGTTGAATAAGTGTAATTATATAATGCTTGTGGTTACTCGGGTATCTATGCACAACATCCCATAAGCAGAAGCACTGAAAACTAAAATTGAGTTTATTACGAATATCGTTTGAGTCATTTTCAGCGTATGTGCATGTAGAATGTTTAACGCTAGTAACGCTACCACAGTTGATAAAGAACGCACACTCCCGTTTCATTTTACTCAATTTTTTTGTACAATAATTATTGTAACTAACTCTTCTTCTCACATTTCTCACGGTAAATTATACCTCTCCTTTTCTCACACGGAAATGTAACCCAATTTTCATTAAAAAGTGGATCAACTCACTTTTTGAGTAGATCCATTTTTTACGAAAATTGAGTAACATTTCCGTGAGAGAACAAGAGATGGTATGCAATTTTACTCAGAGATTGAGTAAAATAAAACTAGAGCGCACACGAATGTTGTACACGCTATTTCTAAACAACTCAAATTTGAGAACGATGGACACAAAATTGTCGGAAGTATGGTGACTCAAAAGTGAGGAAAGATAGTTCGTATAGAGGTAAGATGACAAACAGTCAACATCGGCATGAATCCGAACGATGTTAACTACACTCAGCGAAATAAACTTTCGATATACATAAAATTGCATTATGATTATTTGCCTGGGGGTGCGACACATCTAAATCCAGATTAGAGATGATCGAAAAATCCCACGCTAGTGAATCAATCTTTAAAAAATCAAGTTTCAGCTTGTGAATCTTAATCCATCAACTTGCATCGTGCTGCATCTTTTTGCAGTAAATCTTTAAAATCTTCATCAAAATCTTTAAAATCTTCTTTCTATCTACTAAGCGACCAAAACAAAAAAAAATCCTGCATCTGAGATAGAGTCGCACCCCCTGTTATTTGCTAGAATCTGTAGCGGAGGAATCCAGGCACATAATGCAAAAATGAGGCTATACGTCGTCGATGGCACTCTTGAAAAATGATTTTTCGAGCTGTTTAAGTAAAGTAATTGGTGAGCAGAAAATCGTCGATAATGAGGATACCGACCAATTCAGAAAGTTATTATTAATTTCAGTTCTAGATACTACGATGCTTTGCCTCACTTTAGTTTTACTTGAATTCTTCCATCCCTTTATTGATACTTTTTGTAATTACAAAGAAAAAAATCTTTAATACATTAAAACATTTCGACAAAGATTTTTCATTAGGGCCTAACTGACAAACGTAGACAATGGCTTCATCCGTAAATTTCTCGTAGCTAAAAGGCTACCAATGTAAGCCTCCAATTTTATCGAATAGGTGAACTCTTTCACTGCGATATGACAGTGGTGGATTGATTAGGAGTGTTTTCAATGACGAGAAATTCGCGGAAAAAGCCATTGTTTACGTTTGTTAAGGTCCTAATGAAAAATCTTTGTCAAAATATCCCTTCTATGCCAGAGGTTCAACACGAAAACTCTACGGCCCACCTCAAGAACCTCCTGTATACGATTTGACGGATCAGGAC